>JASUDE010000768.1:768-16293 GCA_034509685.1 Colletotrichum cereale | reverse complement strand
AGGTGAAGAGTTTTCGGCTGTTAAGGATTCTAGTGGTTCACCACCTAGCTCACTAACAGCTGATGCCAAGAAAAATTAGGCGAGAGGGAAGTTGTAAATAGGAGAGTAGTGATAGTAAGAAAGAAGACTTAATATAAAACTTACTTCTCCTTACTATAGCTATAGTTTAGGGAACTTACCGTATAGAACTCTATTTAGGGTTAATCTAACTACTTCATCTTTTCTTGTATAAGCTTCTTAAAGTTACTAAACTGTATAGCTATATGTATCTAGAACTAGGGGTCTACTGTTCCTGATAGTGCTGTGCTAGGCATCTTGTAAAAGTAGCACAAGGCTTAGCTCCTGCGAACCTAAAATAACCCTGGGAAAGACCTAGGTCGGCTGCTGCAGAGGAACGGGCTCTTCAATGTCCGGAATATAGCCATCGCAGCGGTGGCCAGTAGTCTGTGCTTTGGTTTCATGCCGCTTTTGTCTCATCGCACTTGACTGTCTAAATTCAGGGTTGAAATTAGGGTGCGCCGGACGCTAAACTACTATAGCCTCAATGGTAAAGAACAGTTCATTCGTAGTGCAGTGTACTTGACCAAGGTACATGGGCATATTCCTTCGGAATACAAACCCAGTACTTTACTCCCTTATCAAATTTTACCAAGTACAGATACATTTTCCGTATCCAGCTAGGCCACTCAAGGCTGGTTGGTGTACAGGTAACAAGATATGGGGTTTTGAATGAAAAGCATGCAGGTGGCAACTGCGTGTCTGGCTATACTCTTGGCTGAGCAAGTAGTTTATATGATTATGTAATCTGCTAGCTTGTTCCGCTGCTGCTGTCTATGTGTGTGGGCCATGGTTTCTTGGTTCTGCTTGGAATATGGAGTTTGTGCCGACGTCAAGTATGGCTAGGTGTGGCGCCAAGTAGTCATATCAAAGTAAGCAGATTTAACCGAATACACCCTGCAGTCGACCTTGATCACCTTTATTTCCAGGCATCCTCAACACCGCCGTTCTGCGGCTGTAATTCTCGCAACATCACAGTCGCCATCACCATTACCATCACAACCGCCATCAGCAACGGCAATACCAAAATCAAAAACACCACCATGCGTCTTCTCTCCCACTCAGTATGGTCCCTCGTGGGCGCGTTGGCCTACCTCGGGGCTATTGCTCGAGCCGCCGATGGTCTGCTGGATATCGGACTCGTCTTCCCGCGCCAGAACGAGACGTATGCGCCGATGCAAAGGTTCCCCATCGTCTTCGCACTACAGAACGCCGAGCTGGCTAAGCATCTCGAGCCCGTCATTGACCTTGACGTCCTCAACGGCTCCATGACCATGCTTGACATAGTCAACGAGAGGACATTCGACCTCAAATGGACAAAGTACACCAGGGAGCCCTACCTTGTCTATGCCTTCATGGACTTTGAAATCGAGGGGCCTTTGCAGCTTCTCTGGACTACCTGGTGGAGACGTTGCGTCGAGAGCGGCGACGAGGTCCGCATCATCAGCAACAACAGCGACCGGCGCAGGCTCAACTTCAACATCAGGCAAGGCGCTCAGAAAGCAGACCTCGTCAGTGCGACGGCCGACAAGCAGGAATGTCCCAACGTCGGAGAAGCCATCAGCGTGACGGAAAAGACGCACGATGTCCCCAAGCCCCTTTCCGGCAACGATCAGTATGGTACTTGTGCAGTCATCGCCTCCCCCTCTCCGACCCCGACCTCGAACCCCTGCAGGGTCCAGATCGGCAAGGCTACGGTCGAGAGCATGGAGGCCGACGAGCTCGCCCGGAGGTGCAGACGTCTGAACCCACCTGCTGACTGCCCAGAGGAAGATCACGCTATACAGCAATTGGCTGTTGCAGCTGGCGCGGCCCTCGCCGCCGTTCTCGGTTCCGCCGCTTTTCTACTTGCCTGATCCGACCACCGGTAGCGCTCCGTTCCTCCATTCCTCACCCCACATCCATATCAAACTGGCTCCTGATGCCACTTTATGGGCCTGTTTTCTTCTTCTTACTCTTTCTACCTCATGCAGTCGGTTATGTAGGTGCAGGGTTTATCATCCACGGAGGCGAATCTTGTCAGTCCGTCATATCTCTAATGCTTACTCTACCTCGCCCCCCTCATCTCCCATGCGCTCGACTTTGTGTCCGTAGGTCCTTGGCAAAAAAAAACCTCACGATGGACCTATGCCCTTTGGTAGACTAGTGAATGGGGGCCAAAAGGGCAGTGAGATCGTCCAGTGTCACACTTGAGATGGCTATTTAGCGTGATGCCCATCCCGTACATTGAAGCCAACAGCATGATCATCTGGCATCCAATACACACATCCAACTTTTTACACTCCTTTGTGTGGAAACACACTTCACGAAAGTACGAAATCAGTCTTTCTCATCTTGGAATCATACTAATATCTGTGCCCTCTCTTAGCCCTCAGCATCATGGTAGCATCACCATGGCTCAAGGTAACCCTTGCCGCTACTAGTCTGCTACTAGCTACCGTAATGGCCATGGACGTCTGTCCCACACGATGCGTTGATGCCGGTCCAAATCCAGGCATCTGGTCCGTCTATCCCAACTTCAATATCATCAAGAGGTGTCAGCAGACCATGTTCTATGGCTTCTCCTTGTACGACACCGTCGATGACACCGATTCCATGCACCGCATAGCTGCTTGCTCATCCTACGGCACAGATTTCAACAACATGAAATCCGAGCCGGCGGTCACCAAGCTCCTTGACACCTCCGAGCCCCGTCGACGTCGACTTCGAGCTCGGTTGGTGGCATGAGAGCTTTGGTCTGGCCAGACCAGCCATCCAGTCCCTTGTGGAGCAGACGCGCGAGTACATCGACAATGACCATGGTCCCTCGGATTGGCCCTTTATTCTGTATGGCCGGTCCGGGCAGACTGCAGCCAATGGGAGGCTCTGGCGGCAGCCCCGTCGCCCTACTCCTCCTGCACGCGCCGATTAAGCGCCGTAGCCGAGCCGGGGCACGTGCGCCACACACCACCACCAAGTCACCATCTTTAACCGTGCCCATGGGCCGACAAAACTCGATAGGAGAAGAGAGTTAGCTACCGAGGCAGAGGCGAGACTTGCGCAGTGGGCAGATGGATTGCCAAAGAGGGTTGAGGAATTGTTTGCATTGCTTTGCGATAGGCCTCTTAACAAGATTCTTCCAATTGTGACTGGGAAGTATTTACATTGACGAGCCCTACTTGGATTCTGTGATGAAATGAGCTGCCCTGGCATCCATCCCTCTCAAAACCTAGGACATTGGTCTCATTGTAACAGCAATAACATCACTCCCAAGTTTCTTGCTCACCTTGACTTAGGTAAACCATGGCCTCGACGCCTAAAATTACTGAGCTGGTCCCAGAGACGTTTTTATAGCAGACTTGTCCCCACCCGAGACCGGGTATCCGGCTGAAGCCAAGGGGAGACAGACAACACAACAAGCCCCCATATCTCGGACTCAATTAGGAGTCAACGCGTTGATCTCTCCCGCGAACCCTAGAGCCAGACACACGGACGCGTACGTATCCGTACATGAGTCGGGGAATGTGACAGCGGGAGTATCTAGTGTACATAAAACGGAGCGTAGCTCTGATCCCCCGCCGGCAGCCATTTGCGGCATTTGTTGTAAACTGGGATGGGTTTACCGTATTGGCCCTGGACTGTGGGGGCAGCCCACCAGGAGTGCCACATTGCACATCCACTAGTGCCTGATATGCGAATGCATAAAGGGTTTACCCTAGGCGCTGAAGCCGTCGAGAGGGCGGCGGACTAATGGCCGCTAGAGGTAGGCTTCGAGGGCGTCTCGCGGGTAAAGTTTACCCGCAGTGAACATGGAATATTACTTGTATAAAGCCGAAGCGGCCCGGACGTCAAGCAGCAGCCTGATGTCGTAGTAAGTCCTGTCATTATCAGCGGATTGTTCCTGCCGAGAAACCGCAACCATGCTTCGCTCTAAGTTCCCTACCGCCCACCACTTTACGGTGTCCATTTTTGGAGCCCAGTACCACGCCGACTCACCTTCGGAGGAGAAGCTTGCCCTTATCAACCGATTCGACGGACTCATCAAGGGGGCTGCGATTCATGTCGAGGAGCTCGAGCAGAATGACCTCCCCTCCAAGGTCTGGATGAGCTACTGGGCCTCGCCTCAGGCCTTCAAGACATGGTGGGAGAGCCCGAAGACGGCCGCCTTCTGGTCCGCCCTCCCTGCTGATGCCGGATTTTGGAGAGAGACCGTCAGCATCCCCGCTACCCGTGGCATGTACGAGTCCAACAAGCCCCAAGCGTCCGGCTTCGGCCACTGCGGCGAGGCCATCCCCCTCACCGCGAAGACCGGCTACTGGGGTGCCTACCGCTCGCGCATGACCCCCGATTCCCCGGAGGACAAGTTCGAGTCTCCCCTGCCTACCGTCCCTACACCGAGGCCTCTCAGCGATAAGATCCGGTCCGGCAGAGTCAGAGTCTCCAAGTTCCCCGACAACATCAACTTCGTCGTCGAGGGCCAGGACTACAGCTACATGAACGATAACGAGCGCGCACACTGGAACGAGAACTTCGACGGCCTGACCAAGCAATGGGTTACTAATGTCATGGCCGCTGGCCCCGAGAAGGGCATGGTCAGCGCCAGAGCTTGCCATGCTTTCGCCGGCGACAAGCAACCCGGAGCGACGAACGGCGCTGTCAACGGACACTCTACGAACGGAACGAATGCCGTGAACGGCACCGACGGCGTCAACGGTGCCAACGGCCACTCCAACTCCATCTTCCCTGGTCTCGACTACATTCGCCAGGCCCAGATCCTCTTCTGGTTGGATCTCTCAAAGATGGAGTACATCGGTCGCTACGACAAGGTCCACGTCAAGCTCAGGAAAGACTTTTTTGCTGCGTATGGACCTGGTGGAGTTATGGAGGGGGGTGATTTGTTGCTCTGGGTTGACGCTGCAATCCTGAAGGGTGAGGAGATGGACGCTGAATATGTGGGTTGCTACGACGGTACAGGGTTCCTGGCGTACGACGATCACTCGTCATTCGCTAGCGAGGTGGTGGAGGCTTCACAGCTCCCGTCCTTCTTCGACAAGCCTATTCCGTCCCAGCCCATTGAGTGGTAACCTGGTAATGTTTTTATTATTATTGTTGTTGTTGTTGTTGTTGTATTCTACGTCGGCACGTTCCTTGGGAGGACAAAAGTCGCCTGAGGTAACTAACATCAGCTAAGAAATGTATAAGCGTCTATCCCTGTTAAAGGATTTGCCCCCGTACCCTTTCCTTCGCGTCCGTCAACCATGACCAGGATCTTGACTAGAATCGTTCCCTGCCGTTATGTTCTGAGGGTTCGTCAGCATCTAGGTTCTATACAGAAGACCCCTATAAGTCTTACAAGATCTTGGAGGCTTCTATGTATTCAGTCATACAGTGTGCTAATAGCACATCTACGTTATGTAGATATAACTCATATCATAAGTGTTATAGGTAGGCACTTACTGCACTGTGTAGAAAAGAAGACAAAAAGAGAAAAGGCAAGTGAGTGTGTAGATGTGAAGAAATTAAAACGATTAGATTTGTAAAGATATGAAACTTTCATGCCTCTATTCACACTTCTTTTCTCGAGATTGTTGCTAGCACAACGCGTCATAAACGGAGGGTTGATCCATTTTACATAGTATTATGCAACTACAACCATGTTCATCCGTACACTTAAGTTCGACACGAAGACAAGAGCTTCCATAACAGCACTTCCAAGCTTCTGGCCAACCAGCTCCCGTGTATTAATTACCTATGGTCGAGCGAGTCAGTCCTGGTCAAAATAGAGTTCAGCGGCTGGCGGTGTATGTCAGAAATCCGACAGGGGACCCCCAGCACAGGACCCATCTCCCGCCTCCCCCGCCCGGGGAGAGACCCGTCCCCGAGTATTATCTCCACTTTGGGTATCAGAACGACGCATGACTTCAAAGATGCATATTTGATAGCAGGCCGCAATAAAATATCTCTGCCAGGTATCTAATGCTCACCCCCCTACTATTCTGAGTATAGCCGACACTCACAGTACTTCTGCCCACCTACTACAAAGTCACTGTTAGTAAATATGCCTCTATCATCATTACTATCACCATCACTATCACTATCACTATTACTATCCCTATGAGTATCCTTATTACTCTTATTACTGATTTTCTAAAGCCTTATATTCTTTACAGATTTAGTCTCTTATATTCAAGTTAAAGGGCGTACAATAGATAGCAACAGAAAGGTATAGAAGATGTATCCTAATTATGTCAGCCATGGGGCGCAACACCACAGAGAAATTTTACTTACCCCTCCCCAGTAAAGGAACATATCCATGTTTTGCGAGAACCTACAAGGTTGCACAAATACCACAAAATTAGACAAAGAGGTCAGTTAGGAATGCTACTCTTGTGCAGTATCTGCAGCGGAGTTCATCTTCTGAAATGATACCATAACATTCCATTTTCCTTGCAGCGCCGCCACTGGCGGCAACACTACCACGATCCGGAGGCTGACGTGTCACTTATTCCTTGATCACTGAGATTTCAGAACATTTTCGCTGATTTCGTCGCTTAGAAGTGCCTCGCAAAGAGCTGTTGGGTGTTGAGTGTTCCCCGGACGGAAAAGAGAGAGGGAAAACAGAATAGGGGTAATGTTTGCCAACGGCCGATACATTCGCTGTGGACCCTGACATTGAGCTCCATCTTCCCTCAGGAGCCCCCGGAACTGTCTCCCGTAGGGCTTCAAATTACTACCTCAGCCCACATTCATTTCGGATTGGATTAGCCCTGCCGTTAGCTGCCGCGATTCAGGAACCGCGGGTGCTTGGTCGATCATCGCGTAACTGCCGAATAGAATCTGAAGGCCAACCCGGAAGAGCGTCCGAGTGTTTGGCAATTGCAATTCAAAGACGTTGCATCGTCCCGGTTTGGATTGTTTGGCGATTCCTCTTGCTTGTTGATAAACCTCCTTCATCAGTCGGACATTTCCCCTTCCACCTTGCGTTAGTTAGTCTTGAGCCGGACATTTTCAAACCTTGTTTAATACTCATCTTTTTCTTTGATTGTCGTGAGCAGGAAGACGGTCGCGACCACACGCACAGCAGCCAACATGGGATTGGTACCAGAGTCTCTATGGCCCACCGTCATTGAGATGTGGGTGGAATATGCCATCGGCATCCTCTTCCTGTTTCTCCGCGTCTTCAGTCGGTGCAAGATGGTTGGTTGGAAATGGCAGGGCGACGATTATTTGGCTATTGCAGCCATTATATTCTTCACAGTATGTCACGCGACGCAGTGATTGGGAGAGGCGGGACTTTGGCTGACAACCCCCTTAGTTTGAGGTCATGATGTGTCAGATCATTGGTAATTGCGCTTCCCTCGTGACCACCTCGCGGCTGCTCTAACACCACCACTTTAGTTGAAAAAGGAAGCATTACTGGCATGACAGATGCGGTTGCCCTGACATTGACTCCCGAAGAGTACAAGAGTCACGAGACCGGTGCCAAGTGGCTGTTCGCGGCGTGGTACATTTACGTCAGCTTGATCTGGAGTTTGAAGGGCATCATGCTGTTTTTCCTCTTCAGGGTCACGTAATGCAATCCCAATTTGCAAGAGGTTGCAGAGAATTGTAGTCGCTAACACCATGTGCAGCAAGTCTCTGCCCGAGGAACGCCTGGTCAAGGTAATTTCTGTTATCACCGTTGCCGCATACTTGGCAACTCTTGCAGTCATCACCGGTCACTGCCAACCGATCCACAGGCTTTGGCAGGTATATCCCTACGCCGGAGGTAGGTGATAACCGTCTTAGCAATCTTTTGGTTAATCAACTGTGACAATACTAACACCTGTCCGAAGATGATTGTACCCAGAATACGTCCAAGTACTACGCGCTGGTCACAACCAATGTTTTGTAAGATTGAGTGCTGCATCTCTGATATCCGCAGTTCATTGGCTGACTTCGGATCAATAGCACAGATCTTTTGATCATGTATATCCCGATTCCCCTGCTGTGGAGGTTGCAAACCACGTTGAAGAGGTAAGTTTTGCTGATTATTCCCAATCCTTTGGGGCATGCACTAACATGGCATACCAGGAAATTGTCTTTTGGTCTGATGTTCTGCGCTGGTTTCTTCATTGTCATCTGCACCCTTCTTCGCTGCATTATCTGCCTGCAGATGCCCGAGAGACTTGATCTAGGTCTCAACTGGTCTATCCGTGAAACCGTAAGAACCCCCCCCATACATTGCAATAACTAGGGCGTACTACTCTAACACTTTGACGCCCAGGTTATCGGTATCATCTGCACCAACGCGCCCTCGGTCAAGCCCCTCTTCCCCAGCCGCAACAAGGGATCGACCGCGAACAGCCATACCCCCACCGGACTCGTCACCTTCGGCGGTACCGGCTCAAACAATAAGCGATCGCGCTTGAGGGAAGAACACGAGAGAATTCCTGACGACGGATCGGTTGGTAGCCAGGAGCACATCGTAGGGCCGAAGGAAGAAAACCAGACCAGCGCGTTCGCTGACAACCGTGGCGACGATCGCAGCTTCGACAATGAAGCGATGTATAACGGGGGTATTCAGGTCAAGAGCGAGTACAGGGTTGAGGTCCGGTAGATTGGTTGAACAAAGAACAGCAATCCGACGTCTACATGTGCCTCGTCAAGGAAGACAGGGGCACCCGCGCCAAAAATGCGTCTGAGGGCATGCCGCGGAGAGCAGATTATGCGCGAGCTCTGGAGCTCCGCTCTGTACCCGAGTGTTGATCCTGATCAACATGGTTCTCGGTGCATTGGTCTGCGAGATTGTTGTAGGCTAACAGAGGATATACCTAGACAGTATTCAGGAGCCTGGAGAAGACTGCGCGGTTGATGAGAGATATGTAAACCACCTAGACAATGTACCATAGTTTGACAACAAAGTAATGTGGTTACCAATACAAGGTCTAGCTGTCTTAGGTCCTGACATCAAGTTTCTAAGCTCCCTCTTTGATATCACGACTCGATCATGGAATGCTGCTTTTACCTGCTGGAGAACCTTGACAGCTGGCACAGGCTGTAACCTGGCAATGTATCGTGTTCTCTCCGTTTTGCTGCTCGGTTCTGCCCCGTTTCCACTCAGTCATTGATAGCCGACGAACCTCTGAACTATCAGAAGAACTAACGGGACGAGACTGTGGGCCATTACGAAAAATGGATTTTCCGCCAAGTCGCGACCGTTGATTGAACCCACTCTATTGGCTAAACCGAAAACAGTTGCATTTCCGGGTTGACGAAACCTTCTTCCGAGCCTACATTTCGGTCTCGCCTCATTAATGCAAGCCTTGTATCAAGGCCCATGGACTTTGCGGGGTATAGAATAGCATTCTGCATAACGCCTCGCAATGATGTTGTTTTCTGATTTGAGAATTTGTATGGATTCAGCGCCTAAGCATGCAACACGAGGAGTGGAGTGATCAGACAAGCTGACAATGCCCCGCTCCCCCCTATGTCCACCTGAGAGTACCGTGCAGTTTTAGAACTGAGGTTCAGTATCATGTGAGGTTTATCGCAGTCATCGTGCATGGTACTCTCGGGTAGACATAGGGGGGCGTTGTCAGCTTGTATGTATACTCTAACACAAGGGCTGTTCTGCTGACTAGGAACTGTCTGGCAAAGTTTGGTATCCGTACAGAGTACATAAGGTAAGAATATGTCACGATAGCTTCACTCATGACTATCTCTATACGAGATACTCGTATTCCGGAACAGCATTCCTATATACTAGCATATTAAAACGCCTTCTAAAACGCCTTTCTTACCTACTTATTTATACTATAACTTATACTATATTATTTATTACTTATATATTCTACCTATATATAAAGTAGTTTTTTCTATATATCTCTATTTATAGTATTAAGCCTTTATTATATCTAATCCTATATACCCTACTATATACTCTAACTTATAATAGTTATAAGCCTAGCTTCTACCTAACTATTATCTAACTATTTTATATTTATTATAATTAAAGTATAGCTTACTACTTTTCCTAACTACTATTATAACTAAGATTATTCTCCTAGCCTTTAAGGTAACTAAACTTACTAGCTAATATAACTAGGCTATATAGTACTAAGCGCTAAAAGCCTAATATAATATTACAACCTAGATTTAGTTAGTAACTAGTATAGCCTAAAGCACCCCTAACTAACAGGTAAAGCAGCAAGACATTTAAGTAAATAAGTATATAGGCCTATAGTATATACTAATATAACAGGTTAAAACAAAAGAACTAGGGAAGGTTATATAATAGATTAGTTAGGATTAGTAGTAATCTAACATAATCCCCTAGTAAGGATTAGTTACTAATAGAACTAATCTAACACTAAGGATTACTAATAACTAATAGTAATCTGAAGGGGGAAGTATTAATATAAAGATATTTACTTTAAATAAATAAATTACCTTCTATAGCTTTTTAGTAATTAATTTTATAATATTTATATTATCTTAATATAAGAAGCTTTTATTTATTCTTTAGTTATATCTAAACACTTAAGCTATTAACCTTTATTAGTTATATAATTAATTACTATATACCTTAACTAGTAAGATTACTAATAGACTAGTAAGACCTAAACTACTATAACTAAGTATTAAGCCTTAGTGTCTCTATAATAGATAACACTACTAAAGGATACCTAATTATAATACTTTAATTACTCCTATAAGTAAGTTAACCTTTAACGCTTACCTATAGTAAAAAAACCTTAATAATGTCTACTTTAACTAATAACCTAGCTAAGCTAGTAGTTTCTACCCCTACTAATAAAGGTAAGTAACTAGTTACTTTAGACTAAAAACTTACTAACGCTATAGACCTTAATAAAGTTAGTATACTAACCCTTAAGTTTAATACTAATAGTAAAGTAATTCTTACTAAAGACTAGTATAAAGCTCTCTAAAAAATTATTAAAAGATCTATTTCTTATAGTAAGAGACTTAAGAATGTAGTTAATAATAATACTACTACTATTAAGGCGCTATAGAAAAGTATTAATAGAGATCCTAACCTAGCTAGACTTTAGAAACTCTAGTAAGAAGTTAACACGCTTTAAGTAGCTACTAATATTATTAAAACCCCTATAGAAGCACGTAACAAGCTTAAGCTTAATAACTTCTAAAGTTTTAATAGAACCCCTAGCTAACTTAAAAGATTCCTTACTTAAGTTTAAGCTTACTATTACTTTTATAATATTAGCTTTAGGGATAAACCTAAGAAGGTTATCTACGTAGCCTTATTCCTTAAGGGAAAAACCTTAACCTAGTTTAAACCCTATCTTACTAGCTTTATAACTAATAAATAGGAGAATCTAAAGAAAGAAACCTAAGAGATATTCTATAACTACGCTAGATTTAAGAAAGTACTTCTATCTTTATTCTAAAACACTAATAAAAAGTAATAAGCTAAAAAAAAGCTTACTAGCTTATAATAAACTAAAGTAGCTTTACTTTATATAGTAGAATTCTAATAACTTACTATAAGACTTAATATTACTAATAAATCCCTAATCTTTATATTCTACTAAGGACTTAAGGAATAAGTTAAGGATAAAATAGTTAAGATTATAACCCTACCTAAAGAATTCCTTTAGTATATTAAACTTACTATCTAAATTAATACTTACCTTTATAAAAGGCGTAAGGAAAAAGGAGAAGGCTGTTAACCCTAAGTAGCTAATACTAGTAAACGCTATATTCCTTAAAACCTTAAGTAATAAAATAATAACTAGTAGAATAACTAATAACGCTATAATAATAGTACTACATATAGATATTATACTAAACCTATAGATATTAGCGTTACCTAGAAAGATAACTAGAAATAGTAGCCTTATAATATTAAGATAGTTAAGTGCTATAACTATAAGAAGATAAGATACTATACTTCTAAGTATAAATAACTAAAGTAACTTTAAAATAAACTAGTCTCTAAATAGACTAAAAAAGCTAACGTCGCTTAGAAGGAAATCTTATATAAATAACTCTTATAGACTACCTACTTAACATAGTCGAAAATAGGTAATAGATTGGTTAACTAGCTAATAGTTAAGCTACAGCTAGCAGTACTAGCCCTTATAGGCTGGTGCTAGGTAGGGCTCCTACGGACTAACTATAGGCCGGCCGACCGGTAGATCACAGCATCTCCAGTAGGATCTACAGCTAGGCCGGGTAATCTATAATAGCCACTTTATTCTATAATAAGTACCCCCCCTAAAATAAAATAATTATTATATAGTAATTATATATAGAAAAAGAAAAGAAATATAATAGCGTTATAAAGTAATATAGTATAAAGGTAAAGTAAAGAGAAGTAAGTAAAAGTAAAGAAACTAAATAAAAGTTATAGATAAAGTAGATATCTATAATAGAATAATAGTAAAAATAACTAATCTAACTATATATCTTAGGCTTCTATAGCGCTATTCTAGCTGTTATAAAAAGAGTATACCTAAGTAGTTAATAGTTATTATAGTTACTATTATTACTATATTCCTTAGAATATCTATTATTAGAATATCTATTAGTATATTCTTTACTATATCTATCTCTATAGTTGTTAAAGTCCCTATCTCTATTAGTATATTCTCTAACTATATCTATATTATCCCTATCTATATCTTTATCATAATCCCCTTTACTATCTATATAGTTATATTAACTAGGTAGGTAGTTAGGTTAGCTAGTAAGGTATAAATAGTAAGATAGCTAATAAGCTAGATAATAATACGTTAGTTAGCTAGGCGGATAATATATAGGTTAATATGTAGGCTAGCTAGGCTAATATATAGGCTAGCTATATAATTAAGTAGCTATATAATAGTCTACTAGTAAGCTAGCTAGCTAGGCGTTTAAATATTTATATAGTTAGACTAGCTAGGCGTATAGGTATAGGTATAAATATTTAACTAGCTAGGTAGGCTAGTAGTATAGCTAGAAGTATAATAGCTAGCTAGGTGTATAGGTATATAATTCCTTTAGCTAGCTATATTATTACTTTATATAGCTAGATAATTCCTTATAGTTATAGTAATATTCCCTAGTATAAATTAATTTATTATTATCTTTATCCTAGGGATTAGTCTTTACTATATAGCTAATATTATTATTATCTTCCTTATTATCTTTCTTATTATCTTCCTTATCTAGGGTATCTTAACTATAGTACTAAGTAGCTTTATAATATATTAGTAGTAGTAGTAGTAAGTAGTTATAAAGCTAGCTAATTTACTACTAAAAAGATTAAATCTCTTCTTCTTACTCTTAAAGTTATTAGTAAGCGTAAGATTCCCCTTTAGGTAGGTTACCTCCTCTATATCTAGGGTGTAGTTAATGTAGCTAGGCTAGTAATATAAGTGCCTTAGTAAAGGTAGTTATAGGTAGTAACTAAGGCTATAGAGGTAGTTAATAGGTATACTAGGTATATACTAAAAGTAGTATTAGTAGTAATAGCTTTATATATCTTATTAAGTACTTTAGGTAATAACCTATATATAGATTATACGTAATAGGGACTTACTTATTAGTCTTCTACTAAGGCTTTTCTTTATCTTACTAAGCCTAAATTATAGCTATTCTTATATAGAGGGCTTTAATAGCCTTATTAGATTTTACTACTAAGAAGAAGACTAGTAATACTAGTAATATAGATTACTTACTTATTAATAGGCTAGAGGGTAGTAAAGAGACTATAGAAATTAATAGTAGTAATAGTAAAGTTAATAAAGGTAGTAAGGGCTATAATAGAGTTAGTAAAAGCGGTTTATATTCTAGAAGATAGTAGAAGAAGGTATTTTAAGATATAAAGTCTTAACGGTAAAGTTAGTAGTAATAAGTATAGTTATTTATATATATATAGTAGAATAACGCGGATTTTAAGGGAAATTAAGTACTACACTTTTAGTAGGGCTTTAGCTAGTAACTCTATTATTATTATTATCTCTTAAGTGCCTTAACTAATAGTAGCTTTAGTAGTAGTAGATTTAATAGTATAATAGGTAAAAAAGAGTGTAAAAAAGGGTAGTAAAAGTAAGGTTAAAAGTAAGGGTGTTAGCTAAAAGGATATTAGCTTTAGCTAGGTAGGTAGTTATTATAGTGTAGGCTATAGGTAAATAACTCTACTAGTAGGTATATATTAGTAGCTAGGCTAGTAAAAAAAATATTAGCTTTTAATTAGTTATAATTAAAAAAAAACTAACTAAATAGCTTCTCTTAATTATAGTTAGTATATTTACCTCTTATTATAAATCTTAATAGTAGTAGAGGGTTAATATCCTATAGTATTATAACGTAGTTATACTACTACTTAATATAGTTAAAAATAGGTAATAGATTAGTTAACTAGCTAATAGTTAAGCTATAGCTAGTAGTACTAGCCCTTATAGGCTAGTGCTAGGTAGGGCTCCTATAGACTAACTATAGGCTGGCTGACTAGTAGATTATAGTATCTCTAGTAGGATCTACAGCTAGGCTAGGTAATCTATAATAGCTACTTTATCCTATAACACTACTATAATAATAATTACTTTACCTATAGGGATAGTAAAAAGAAAAGCATTAAAAAAATACAATATAAATATAATATAATATAAATATATATATTTATATTTTTTCCTAAGTATAATATAATATATATATTTATATTGATATTTTAGAAAAATAAAATATAATATAAATATAAATATATATATTATATTTATACTATATATAGTATATAATATAAGTATAGTAAGTGTAAAGGGTTAGACCTACTAGGGGTGTAGTGCTATAGCTAATAGTATCTTAGCCTCTAGTCTATACGTAACGCAGAGGGACTACTAATTAAGCTAATACGTTAAAAGGTATGTAACAATAAGTTGCTTACTTATCGTCTAGCTGTACTTAAGTAGGAAGGAGTAACTAGGCGTTTAGCCTGTAACATCTACCCCCCTTTTACCCCCTACCCCCTCTACTAGTTATAGACTTACGAGGCGGGTCTTACACTAGGGCTCCTACCCTATCGCTTAAGTAACGCTACCCCTAGGCCTATACGCTCTCCGCCTAATCGCAGCCTATTAGCCAGAGCTCTAATTTAACTACTATAAATTAAACCCTTAACCATTAGGGTGACTTATTATATGTAAAGGGTCAGACCTACTAGAGGTGTAGTACTATAGCTAATAGCATCTTAGCCTCTAGTCTATACGTAACGCAGAGGGACTACTAATTAAGCTAATACGTTAAAAGGTACGTAACAATAAGTCGCTTACTTGTCGTCTAGCTGCACTTAAGTAGGAAGAAGCAACTAGGCGTCCGGCCTGTAATAGTAAGAATAATATATAAAGTTAAATTTAAAGTAAGTAACTAGTATTAATATATATATATAATAACTATATTTATATAATAAATATATATTTTATATTTACTATTAATACTATACTAACTACTATTAATACTTAGGTCTCTAACTCTATTAGTATAAAA
>JASUDE010000767.1:0-16294 GCA_034509685.1 Colletotrichum cereale | reverse complement strand
AGTGAATAAAGTGGTAGTGGTGGTTGTGATAGTATCATTTTTGGGGTGACCGAAATGCAGGGGTGACCGAAAAGTGGGTGCTTTGACTTACTTCACCGCTTACTATGAACACAAGGTAATTACTGCATGCATAGTTGAATATCCGTACGTGCATCAACCATAAAGCTACCCGGGGGTCCTAGGCCTGACGGAGGGGGCAAGAAAACTAGGGTTGCAGTAAGAAAAGGGGGGTTACAGATAATGCAAAACATAGTAGTTTACTAGGAATATTTAACACAAATACGTAGTTACTTGGAGGTCAAGTTTTCTAGTATCTTATAACGTAGGTTTTTACCCCCGTTTAGAATTGCAAAGGTGCTTGGGATCCCAGTATTCCAAGTTCATTGAGTCTGCCTTCTGCTGCGCGAAGGACTCGGATAGATGGTTCTGCTGTATGCTGCAACCTGCTTCGCTGGGTCGAAAGCTTCTCGAGTCAGTCAGTCAGTCAGTCAGTCAGTCAGTTCCTTGCGCCCACGATGGGAACTAGAGGAAGCTAAAATGCGGATATCCCAATCACATGTCGTTGCGGGACTGGAGATGGCGCTACCTAGTAGACTGATCAAGGTAAATAATATGACGCACCCCGCGCTTTTTGTCTCGCTAGTCTTCCATGTCACGACTCAGTACAGCTCTGTTGTGACTCAAGTCATATCGTGCGCGACAAGATGATGGGAACGTGGCGTTTGAACGCCAAGACACCAGGCCCAAACACTAGTCGCCGACCAGTTAGTTCGGAAACCGACCGATTATCCGTGCGGCAGGCTTGCAATCGATGCCGTTCCATGAAAGTCAGTATTTATATACGAAGCTCATCATATATCCAATTAGACTGGCTTCTCCCCCATGTGTCTTCTTGTTGGTCAAGCCGAATGGCGGCACCGCCTGGGAAGATGCAGTCGTCCCCATGGCCCCTAAGACATGCTCTTGTTTGCTGACTTCCTTGACAAACTAGCTGCGGTGTACAGGTGAGCAGGATGGCTGTTATCGGTGCAAACGGCTGCAGCGAACTTGCCTCTACGCGGTACCCGCGAAACGACACCGAGAAGCAGCTTCAGGCGACTCGTCCGCGGCTATGAAGAAGGCCAATAAAGAACAGTCGTCAAACAAATCAGGCAACTCGGGTGTGTCCGACTTGATGCTGACCGGCGTCATGGACGCGCAACAAGAGAATGATAAGACCAACAAAGAACAGCCGTCAAACAGACCAGGGGACTCGGGTATGCCCGATTTGATGTTTACGTTTACCGGCGTCATGGACCTGCAACAAGACAACGATACAGCCTCTTCCTGGCTGCAAGCGGCCGAGCAATCGATCGGGCAAGCCAACGATGTTCGGCCTGGTAGTGATAGCATCGTCTGCGAGGAACCGGAAAATCTCTCGGCTTTGACAAACTCGTCTAGTTCGACAGATGAAAAGGATATATACCGGCAATACCTGACCCCAATGACACCGCCCGGGGACCAGGAGCAATGGTTTATGCCCAGTCCTCGTTTCCTGGAAGACGCCGGCTCAACTTGCGCTCCCCGGGAACTTCTCCTGTCAAGCCTTTCCGACACATCTTCGTTTCACTGCCCCAAACAAGCACAAAATGGAGAGATGGAAAGAGCCTGTACATGTCTCCAATCCGTTGTTTTCATTCTTGACGAACTCGAGACGGGGCAGGATATTGTCGTAGTCAGGGGCGTCGACGTTGCGCTTTCAACGGTCAAGGAAGCTCTCGGCCACAGCCAGGCTCTGCTGCGCTGTCCGCGATGCCGGCGGAGACCGGAGAATATCACTGTGTTGGCGATGCTGACCGACAGGCTTGCGAGGCTGTGCGAGCTGGCCGTTAATCAGCTTCGGAAGCTCAACATTTCCGAAAGGTGGGAAACTTCTGTGTCCTCCCAAATTGGAGAGAAACGGCCGCCCTTGAACGTCTGCTTCGGGCGATACGAAATTGACACTAGCTGGGAATGGAGTGCTGTCATGGGTGGCCTTGCCGTAGGACATGTGAAAGCACTTTTCTCAATAGCGGATGAGATCAAGAAATTGTCACAAGAAGTGCGCATGACATCTGTATACACCAAGATAGTTGTCGTACAAGAGCGTCTCAGCCCGTTGCTGACTGAGAGACGGTTGTCGTTATAGCGTATCATGAGGATTAGAGATAGAAATACACCTTTGATCAATTTTGAGCGCGCTTATCCTATGGTGCAACACTCAGCTCCTTAAAATTGGGATACGTCGGCTTGCCGTCTTGGCCGATGTTTACGACTTTCCCCTCCTTGACATAATCCTCTATCCATCCAAAGCTGATTTCCGCGCCGGACCGGCTGATATACGGTTCCTCTTCCGCCCGGAGCGCCTGGAACTCAAGGTCCGCCGCTCCCTTGTAGAAAGTATCCATGTCACGGAACAGATACACAACCTGCGCATCGTGGTCGCGGACAGTTAAGGGGCTACCCATCTTGGAAACGAAATCGGTTGCGACCTCGCGGAACGACTGGGGAGATAGAAACTGGACAGAGCTGTTACTAGAATCGTTGACGGAACATGGGTCGTCACTTCCGGCTCCACGACCGAAAACCGGATGGAATCGGAGTAACAAAGTCTTGCTTACTACAGAAAAGCCTTCAATGCCGTTTTTCGCGTGAAGCTTGGCCGCGCGAGCAGCGTGTTCCTCGGTTACCCAGCGGTGAAAATCGTCTTCATTAACCTCTGGGTTACGATAGTGACCCACGGTCATCCGCAAGAGCCGTCTCTTCTGTATGGGCACGGCCGTCTCGGACATGTTGAGGGGGGCGCGTCTGGTGCACCGTGTTGCGTCTCTTTTGGAAACAGGCGCTGAATGGCTTACAAAAATCAATGGAGACGATTAAAGTCAGCGAAAGTAGAGAGAAGTATTAAATTGAGCAATGGATTATGGCCCAATACGTGACTGCTGTTGGTTTAGAAAGGTCTAAGTTCCTGCCCATTGATACCACGACCGCCACTTCGGTGAAATGTCTTTACTACTTGTTATGGCCGAGTCCTCGTCCAGTCTCATGACGAGCGCCTCATTCCCAGGTGAGGACTTACACCGCGACATTTCTATCCGGTTGGTGTTTCAGCTTCCAAGCCGCGCGCCCGATCGACCGCAAAGAATTGTAAGGTGCAGCAACTATCCATCATTGGTTGCCGATTTTACATGTACTAAACAGGCAGCCGTACGATAGCGACCGGACTTGCCTCAATCGGTATGTTCCGATTATGCATTACAAAGCCCGGGGCACGCTAACGAGAAAGTTCCCTGCAACAGAGTTTCGATGCAACACTCTTACTTCCCTCCACCCTCCTCTGTGTCAACTCAGGCCAGGTCTTCTGGCGTAGACACGCAATGAGAAATCCTAAGCTAATTACGCTACGATTGGCTAGCAACTTGAATTCAGTTAAATATCACCTTTTGGCTCCTGATAACTGTAACCTGTCGGTAACGTAGTTACTGCTGAGTGAAAGTCTAACCAAACCTTGAGCCTAGGTAGATTCTTTTACCTACACATGTGAACGGTTCACTGAGTTCAGATGGGAGTTTCTAAACGGTTGTAGGGTACTCTTTGACGAAATTACAACAGCAGGTTACATGAAAGACGGGGTAACATTTAGATTTTAGATCTAGGTTTAGAAACGTTACCTTGATTCAGGTTTGTCCTACATGAAGGAGAAGTAAAGTTTTGTGCAAAAGGTAAACTTAGAACCACAAAGGAACAGCCTGAGGTGGCCCAACGAGCCATGCAAAAGGTATATCAATAACATTTGGTTCAGAGATATTCAAGTTGTTTGTTAGTCGACTAAGGAAACACTTTCAATCAGATCCCTTCCAGGATTAATCCAGCTAATTTTAAGTCTTGACGGTGTTCCTCTTGGAGAGGTTGCTGGTTTCATGGCTGCTTCCGGGTGGCACGACTTCGCACACGCTGTTTTACTTTGCAACCGGGCATCGGGCCGAAACAAAATAGCAACAGACCAGACTACTAGGTTCTTACTATAACCAACAATATAGAGATGCTTGAGATGTCTCCTATTGAATCTTGACTGAACTATCTTTGGCGGGGATGCGTGTAACTTGAACTTGAATTGAGCAGCTCATACACATTATCAAAGAGAGCGTCGCCACCATGTATAATAAATTATGCAAAGTGGAAAGAGACCGTATACTCCCCTCCCCTTACTCCGTCTTTCAACTTGCCAGAGCAGTCGATACCAGAAGAGCACTGTGCCTCGCGGGCTCGGGCAGATCGTAGGCTACAAGGTCGACTCCAGAGAAGCCAGCTCTTTTCAGGTGCTCATTCCACTGCTCGGGAGATTGTAGCGGGCTCTCCGTTCTGCCTTCGTCTACACCGGCCCACCAGCCTGGAAGCGAGCCGAAAATCAGGTTATAGTAAGGAGTAAGCCTGGTGAGCTCCATGAGAGCGAGCACGCCGCCCGGTCTCAGCAACTTGTGGATGTTTGTCAGTGACGTGTTCAGAGACCGCGTAGCATGCATGACATTGGCGGCGATGATGAGGTCGTACGACTTTTCCTCGAGCCTTTGCTTCGCCGGATTACTCTCGATGTTGAGGGTCTGAAACGTGAGCAGATCTTGCCATTTCCCCAGAGTTGTCAGACAAGTCTTGAAGAACCCCGGGGAAACATCAGTGAACGTGTAGGTCGAACAGAATGGGGCGCCTTTGGGACTGCAGACTTGGAGTACCTGGAGGGTTGTGCCTCCAGTACCAGCACCGATCTCCAGAATCCTCAAATCCTTTTTCCGCGAGGCGAGCATCTTCGCGTACTCGCCGATGTATCTGTTGGGTCGAGCACCTTCGTCAGAAAGGTACAGGCGGAAAAGCAGATCATCCTTCATCAAGTGAGAAAGGGGGTGAGTCCTGCCGGTCAGAAGGCGAACTAGCTCAGGCCCAACCCGGGCAATCGCCTCGCCTTCGATGCCTAGTTTCGACGTAAGCTGATCCAATTGTTCAAAGGTGCTTGGACTCTGTTAGATTAAGGCCATCCCCTCTTTCGACTGCACGAATTTCTGCATCACTTTCCACCAGTAGACCCGATGATCCGGCTTTGGAGCCAGCCCGCGATCGTGCATTTCTCTGACGGCCCAGTCGATGTAGCGAGCGCAGGCGGCATGGCAGAGATTCACCTTCTCTGCCTGTGATATGCCGATTTCGTCTGACTGTAAAGGCATGACCATCGACTCCAAGCGCTCCACTAGGGCCGATGCGCCGTCGGAAGAGGTGTGGGCATAATTGCCCTTCCTTTCGGTATCTTTGATACGAGTGAACTCCATGCTTGGCCACTTTCCAGCGGCTTCCTTGTCGAGCCACTCATTCCAGCTCGGAACACCCCCAAAATAGTACAAGACGTTGTGAGGCTTTCCGGGTATGTTGGCGCCAATCGCCCAAGATCGAGCTGCCTTGACGTGTTCCAGGAACCCCGTGGAGTTGAAGATGTCGTTGGTATGCTGGGACCAAGCATCCGCTGCTTTCTCCCTGACGTTGACCATCGCCAGGTGATTCTCCTCCATGTACCGGAGGGTTTTGCCGATCCAGTCCACCGCTATTTCTACCATGACTGGCAAGTTTCCCAGAGGTGTTTGCGGGCCACAAACCATGAACATGTTGGGGAATCCGGGGACGAGGGCTCCGCCAAAAGTTGTGACTTGTGGTGCCCAATACTCCTTGAGCGATTTGTTCTGGCTGCCTTTGATGTCAATTCGGCCCAGCGCGCCAGTGGCGGCGTCAAATCCGATGGCAAAAATGATCATGTCAAACTCGTGTTCAACTCCGGAGCTAGTTCGAATGCCCCTCTCGTAGATGTCTATCTCGTCTTCGCTTATATCGATCAGGTGGACATTAGGTCTGTTGAAGGCTTCGTAGTAAAAGTGTCCGCAAGGTGGGCGTTTGGCGCCAAAAGGATACGTAGGGCAAAGCAAGTCTGCGATGGTTGGGTCCTGGACAATAGCGCGGATCTTGGATCGGATGTACTCCGAGAAAACTTTACTAGATTCCGGATCCATGATGATGTCGTCGAATGTTTCGAGCTGAAGCTGGAAACAACCCCGCTCCCAGCCGTAGTCCAGTATTTGTTTGACTTTATGGTCATCTGCCATATCCTTCAGGTTTCGCCCTGCGCTCTTGATGGCCTGGCCGGACATATTCTTTCGAGCTATATCCCAGGTAACGTCCAGGTTTTGCTTGATCTCATGTGCGCGATACTCGTCAATGGAGTAGTTACGGCCCGGAAGCACATAGTTTGGTGACCTTTGGAACACGGTCAAGTTCTTGGCGATAGGGGCAAGCGAAGAAATAATCTGAACTCCGGTGGAACCGGTGCCGACAACGGCGATGCGCTTGTTTTCAAAGTCAACCCTGTGCGCCGGCCAGGTGGCAGTCTGATACCACTCGCCGGTGAAGGAGTTGAGCCCGGGAAATGGCGGATCTTGCGGGACAGACAGGGTCCCTGTCGCTGGTATAAAGTAACGACAGGTTGTAGAGTGCCCATCTGACGTAGTCAACGTCCAAATGTTATCATTGTCGCTGTAATGTGCCGCCAATACCCGTATACCGAAGGCGATGTCTTTGCGCAGATCGAAGCGGTCTATTTGTTTCCTCTGTGTCAGCAACGAAAAGCTTCACGGGCGCCAAGCCGATGAGATTGACAAGAACTGACCAACTATGCGGCTCAGGTAGCGTTGAACCTCTTCCTGAGAAGGATATCGTTCATGATAGTCCCACTCGTCCCTCAGTTCCGGCGCGAACTTCATGATGTATACCCATGCTTCGCCATCGGTTCGCGCCCCCGGATAGCGGTTCCAGTACCACGTACCGCCCACATCCAACCCGGCCTCGTAGCATGCCACTGTCAGGCCGAGCCGTCTGACTTCCCAGAGTGCTCTGATTCCACTGAAACCGGCACCGATAATAACAGCATCGTAGTCTACGGCCTTGTTGAAATTCATTGTAACACAGGTAACGTGAGAACGAGAATAGAGCGTTCAAAGAAAGCTGCTTAGTTTGGATAGAATAAAATCGCAAGTTTTGGCTCGAGGTCCTCTGTTCCTGATAGGGACTAATTGATTGCCCAAAACACCCCTAGACTGTGATTTGGCCTCCAATAATGTACTCCATCTATCCTGAGGAATAAGGTGTATTGGTTCATAACAATACGCGGAGGTCGTATAGACACCCCGGCAAATGGTAGAAAACGTTATCTAATGTTATAGCATATTTCCTAATCCAGTGTCGGCCTTTTTGGGGTGCAATCAGAGCCAAATGGCCAAAGCCTAATGCCATTTTGGGATAACGCTGTTCTCGCCCGACGGGCCAGTACAGCAGGACACTTCTACACGAGGACTTGAAGGGTAGCCGGCGTGATCATATAAAGTGACTCCATCAGTTATAGACCAGAGTTTTGGACAAGGATACTGTACTGGCTGCAGTTTACATATCCCAACACTTTAGTCACCTAGGTTTACCAATAGCTACAACGAGCGACAGGTCATCATACTCAACATGCCACAATTGTTCCGTGCCGACAACGCGCATCTGCTTGCAACCAGCCTCCTACGCGTAACCCCGCTCGTCCTATCGTCGGCGTCTCTGATGTTCAGCTGGGCCCAGGACATCTCCCTCGGCGCCTTCCTGCACCGCTCGTTACACAATGATCCGGATCATCCGAGTGGCAAGATCCTGCCGCGGTATTTGCCTGCTTTCATGAAGCCCGGCATCTGGGGACTCGGCCTGACCTACATCCCGGCCACTGTCCTGTGCGTTATCAACGGGTTCAGCGGTCAAGGCAGCGAGGTCCGCCAACTCTATTTTGCCGGCGCCGGGTTAAGCATCGCTCACTTCTGCTGGGGTCCTACCATGTTCGCTATTCTACGCCGTATACAAGATCCTCGGGACCCCGGTATTCTCAACGAGGAAGCCCTCGAGGCTTGGATGCCAAAGCATCGTACACGGACGCTGTTGGTTAACCTTCCGGCTTTCGCATGCATTCTTGGTGCCACTCTGGGCTCCTTGACGGAAGGTTTGAATTAGGGGATTTCTAGAAAAGGCAATACAGTTGTCGGACCGCAACAGCTGGGCAAGCTTGTTTATGGACAGGGGTCCATCCGTTCGGTCCCTACCATTTATGAAGTCGGAGCTCGTTCCACGTCTATGGTAATTTAGTTTAGATTTAACTGTATGGTTGATCCCGCACTTTTGCTCAAAGCTTAGCCATGACTCGTATTCCAAGACCTTCGACACTCCAACCAAGAGTTAGATTTTGCCGTTTCGAACGCTCGCTTTGCAACTAGACTGAGGATAAACTACATGCTAAACGTTGGATTCTTTCAAACTTTTCTGAGTAGCAGAGACTGGGAGGTAAATCGATGAGAACCTCGATGGCCGACGAGAATTCGCAAACCGGGAAAAGCAGGCAGTGAGTGTATCGAGGGCGTTCAATAATTAGCTTCTATTGATGTGACTTGGGGCCCAGATTGTATAGCCGACCATTGCCCGAACTGATGCGCGTATCAATACCAAGAGGGATACATTGTTGTGTCTCTTTGTCAACTTGATGAGACCCTTAGGGGGGAGGGGGTAAATCTCAGTGCCGTGGATGATGTACTTGATGATGTGCCGTACTGCCGTGGCAGAGCCTGGAGCTGCAGACACAACTTTATGTCACTAAGAACGATTGAAAGATGCACGAGTAACAATGTTTCTCTGGAAGGAAGAGGACACGAGGTTTTGAAATATGCTCTTAGCGGGGCGATCGACTTGCCTATAGGCGTGCATTGTGCCCAGGGGGCGGGGTAAAGCAGGACACAATTCGGGTACTGCAGGATGGTGCATCTTCACGAGACACCCAAGAGGAATTACACCACGCAAACATACTCGGCAGCTTCCGGCTGTTCCATATAGGCCTCGTGATCTACCCATTGCGCTATTACCGTAACGGAATATCATCCAATGAAAACCGACGCGATGGCCGAAAACCCATCAGGGTTGCCGCCGAAACGAAGGTGTTTAGGAGTAGACTGTGAGAATGATGCTGGGGCTTTGCAGTGCCCAACGTGCTTGAAGATGGGCAACAAGGATAGCTATTTTTGCTCTCAAGATTGCTTCAAGAAAAACTGGGTTCGTCAATGTCGACTCTGTTGGGACCCTCATGCTCATCCAACCCACCGCGCAGAGCCAGCACAAAGTCCTGCACAAAAGCACGGGGGCCAAGCCTGAGAATGGTGAGAACCGTAAGACCGAACACCTATTCAAAGGTTGTTTCTGACTCCAAATCCAGCTGGCGGAGTATACAACCCTTTCCCAACATACCACTTCACCGGCTCTGTTCAGCCGGTTTATCCACTCTCGCCGATGCGGACCGTACCCAAGTCGATCAAGCATCCGGACTGGGCCGAGACCGGCATACCAAAGGGCGAAAAGCGACTGAATCGATCAAAAGTAGACCTTTTGGACGCAAAGGCGCAGGCGGCGATGCGCAAGGTCTGCAAATATGCCCGAGAAGTGCTGGACGTCGTCGCGGCAGAACTGAAGCCGGGCATCACCACAGACTACCTCGACGAAGTCTGCCACAACGCCTGCGTGGAGCGTCAGGTGGGTTGCTTGGAGATTTTTTCGCAACCGCGACTGAATGCCTTCTGACCTCGAAGTAGTCGTATCCTTCGCCTCTGAACTATAACCGATTTCCCAAATCCCTCTGCACTTCTCCCAACGAAGTCATCTGTCACGGTATACCTGACCAGCGGGTCCTCCTAGACGGCGATATTATCAATCTCGACATTTCGCTGTACCACGGCGGTTATCATGCCGACGTGAACGAAACGTACTATGTCGGCGAGCGAGCCAAGAGGGACCCGGACTCAATTAGACTCATCGAGACAACAAGAGAATGCTTGAACAAGGCCATCGAGCTCGTGAAGCCAGGCACGCCAATTCGCGACTTCGGGGCCGTCATTGAAAAACATGCTCGGTCCCGGGGCTGTAGTGTCGTTGCTATCTGGGGCGGCCACGGAATCAACACCGAGTTCCACCCGCCACCATGGATTCCCCATTATGCCAAGAACAAGGCCGTCGGCCTTTGCAAGGCCGGGATGGCTTTCACCATTGAGCCCATCCTGGCGCTGGGAAACCCTCGAGAGGTCTATTGGCCGGATAACTGGACCAACACCACCGTCGACGGCAAGAGGACAGCTCAGTTCGGTACGCGTGTGGAGGCTTTCCCGCTTTTTCTGGCCCACAATGCTGACGTTGGCTTAGAACACACTCTACTTGTGACAGAAACGGGCGTCGAGGTCCTGACTGCGGCCACGGAGACCTCGCCAGGGGGGCCAATTGCAATGCCCACGACTACGAGGACAACCAACGGCTTGAGCCAGCTAGCTCACGACAGGTAACTCTGTTCATCTATGGATTTGGAGAGCAACTCAGTCAGCAATGGCGCCTAACTGCGCAACGTGCGTCATAGTCAGACACTAACGAGATGATTGGTTTTGTGCCGAACAGTCGGCTTGGCTTGTTAGTAGGCCCGGCATGATAGATAGATAGCAGCACCGTAGCACATGTGCAATAACGTAAAACTGATCGTCCATGGCCGCCCACATACAGCAGCAAAGCGGCTCGTGTTTTCTGTAGTGGCTTCAGAGAAGTTCCTAGAGTTTACCAGAGTCTCTTGACAAGTGCAGTAAGTAAGGGCTGTTGGTTACACTGCGCTAACGCAGACAGTAAACAAAGTACAAAGGGGCGTGGTGTGGGGACTTCGCGGTAATGAAATTGTAGAAAATGCAAAAAATTATGGCGACCAAGCTGGGACTCGAACCCAGAGCCTTTACCACCGGAAAGTAATGCGCTAGCCATTGCGCCACTCGGCCTGTTTTTACAGTTGTCATGGTAAAGTTTGGTATATGGATGGGGAAACAAACTGAACCGGGGTTCTGAATGGGTTTGGACGGCTTGACGCGGGTTTGGGGCGGGGTGGACAACAAATACAACGTCAGAGCGGCTCATGTCATGCAAGCAAACCTTTCTTTCAGTGGGGCGAAGAGGACCCTGGGTGGACTTGCACTTTTTGTGTAATTCCTTCTCGTCCTCACTCACCTCAGTTACACACATCCCAGTCGATGACAACCGCAATGCTGGACCAACACAACTCACTTTGAACGCGCAACAAAAGCAAAGAAATATTTGACAGATCGAGTCATGAGTCGGGTTCCCACAATAGCCACCGTTGTCCGTGGCGCCAGCGTCAACATCGTTCTCAAAGCCGATCAGCCCACCGGCCGCACCGTGACCGGAACTGTCCAGGATGTTCTGACCCGCGGCAACCACCCCAGAGGTATCAAAGTGCGCCTCGCCGACGGCCGGGTCGGACGAGTGCAGTCCCACGCTGGGGCGCAGCCGGAGCTCTCGTCTGTTTCAGACCAAGAGCCCGCGGGAGTGGGTGCCGGGCTAGCGGGCTTCGCAGATAGCCGACCGCCGCGACGTG
Source organism: Colletotrichum cereale (assembly GCA_034509685.1). NCBI lineage: Eukaryota > Fungi > Ascomycota > Sordariomycetes > Glomerellales > Glomerellaceae > Colletotrichum > Colletotrichum cereale. The sequence goes on along the minus strand of JASUDE010000767.1, from coordinate 4,758 downwards.
GGCTGGGTCGCCGGCCAGAAGCAGTCGCCGACCTTCCTCCGTCGCAGGTTGGACTCGAGGCCTATATCCGGCCAGCGAAGCAGAAAAGCGGTGGAAGGGGCAGGCCCGCAGCGAGTTCCGGCACCGAAACGACGGACGCGGTGTCTCGTGCGGCAGCATCTGAGGCCGTGACCTGTCCGGTTTGCGGCGATTTCGAAGGAGATGCGGCGGCGGTGGAGCACCATGTTGCTGCTCACTTTGACTAACGGAAACTGCACATTCGCGACATCATCGACGACTCTTAACTTCAAGGTGGTGGGGTACATAGAGATATCTGTGTTTTACCGCCAAACATCCATCCATTACCACAAATTCATACACCCCAGCTCACAGACGATACCTGAAACCGGCCGTCTTCCAGTCCGTCACATCTTCGTAGTCCTCGGGACGTAGCTCGACCTGGTCAACCATATCCGCGACATCGCTCGCATTCCCCTGCGGTTGCATCACCTTGCCGCCTCCGACAGCACCCGCGCCTCCGGCGCTACCCTCGTATCCCTCCTCCCTGGTGCGCTTGGCGTTCACCCATTGCAAGTAGAATCTCAAGCCCAGCGCGAGGAGCACGACCAGCGCGTAGCAGATCATAATGGTGCGGAAGGCGGTGTTATAGTGCGGCTCTTCAGAAGACTTGAAGAACTGTGGTCCGGCGATGTTGCCGGCGCAGTAAGCGAGGAACAGCAGCGCAGACATTGTCATCTTCTTGGTCACGCCGCGGTAGTTAGCCTGGACGAGGGACATGGCGAGCGGCATCGCGGCGGGCCCGGGCGCGAGGAGGAAGTAGCCGAACAGCTGGACGCCCCTGCTGACGCTCTCGCGAGAGTAGATGATGGCCGAACCCGTGATGCACGGAAGCACGATGATAACGATCAGGATACAGTTCATCTTGCGGTAGCGGCCCGCGACCCAGCCGCTTCCCGCGATGACGCCGGCCGTGAGCAGCGAGTACGGGATGTTGATGAGGGTCGACTGCAGGCTCGTGAAGCCGAACGACTTGATGACGAGGTTGGCAAAGTTCTGGGTGCCGCCGTTGGGGATCTGGGTGATGATCTCGAGGCCGAAAATGAACCAGGTCTTGGGGTCGACCAAGCACTCCTTGGCCTGCTCCCATTTCCAGTGCGTCTTCGCCGTCGAGCCGGTGCCGGCGATGACGACGCGGTCGGCCGCGTACCGGCGCTCGTCGGCGGTGAGGAAGCGCGCCTTGGCGATGGTGTCGGGCAGCCAGATCCAGAGCACGAAGGCCCAGACAAAGGTCAGGACGCCGAGGAGGATGTACATTGAGCGCCAGGGGCCGATCTTGTGGTCGCCGGAGACGTGGCCGAAGCCGAAGGCGATGAAAGAGGCCACGAGGCCGCCGACGCTGTTGCCTGCGAACCAGATGCCGGTGCGGGTCGGGATCTCGTCGCGGGTGTACCACGTCGAGGTGAGGAACATGAAGGCCGGGGTGATGGTGGCCTCGGCGACGCCGAGGAGGAAGCGGACGGTGAGCAGGCCGCCGTAGTCGGTGCACGCAGCCGTGAGCGCGACGACGGCGCCCCAGAAGAAGGTGTTGGCGGTCATGTACTTGGCGACGGGCAGCCGCGCGATGAGGATCGACGTCGGGTACGTCCAGGCGAAGTAGCCAAAGTAGAAGATACTCGACACCCAGCTGTAGTTCTGGCCCTTGAGCTTCTGTTGGGTGGTCGTTAGAACGAATTCTGGTAGACCGGGTTGGTTAGTAACAATGCAAAGCGCAACTCACGGTATCATCTCTGAGACCAAACACGGACGCGCTCGACAGGATCGTCTTGTCCATAAAGTTGAACATGTACGTGATGAAGAGTAGCGGAATGAGGTGGCGGTCAATCTTCCGAACAATCCGCTTGGCCATGCCGCTGTCAACATGCTGCCGCTCCCCGGCCTGCGTCTCGGCGGGAGGAGGGTTCTGATGGGCGTCCGATGATGAACCCATGTTGGCGAGTAAACTCTGCCCTTCGTCGTTGTCGTGATCGTCTGCACGGGAGTCCGAAGCCACTACGGAGTCGCAAAGCGTTGCATCTCGGGACTGCAACCGGGGCATCGCCTTTTTGAATAGAGCGGCCATTCGACGAGGACCTGACGAGGGTTCGATGCGACACCCTTTCCGCGGCGAACGAGTGAGACTGAACCTAATAATCACCGATGCTTATCTTTGCCGATCTTCCCCGACCGCAACCACGCGTCTCGCTTCCCTCTCTCTCTCTTGACCCCAACCACCGCGAACCGGAGGCTGCACCGACGGCGAGACGAACGACAATGAGCGAGGGAGATAAGCCGACGCTCGTGCAAGTGGAACTGGGGTCCGATGCGTTAGCGACCGCTAGACTCCGCCGAATAGACGGTGTTCCCCTAGAGTTATCGGTCCACCCTCTCTTTGTCGGCGAAGATCCGAGCCGACAGAATGCGACGGTATTCCGCTAGTGACCGTGCCGCTCGACAGAACGGTCTTTCCAGGGTAATATGGAGAGAAATGAGAGTAGATGTCGTCTGGCTGGATCGACATTTGGAGACAAAACGTGAACGGATAGGACAAGCCTTTTGCTCAAAAGGACATACTAAGCCGAGCTGACTCGCTGTCTGTACCGGCTTAACGGGTATGGTTGGCTGATGACCAACATTCTCACTGGAAAACTGCCCTTGGTCTTGACTCTTATCGGATCCTCTTACCCCACATGGCTGCGAACATCGGTCATCCGACCCCGGTTTGGGCCGCTTGATGCTTGATCTCCCCGCGCCTAGGTTTACGAACGAACCAACGGTGCATCTGCTGCCGGTAGAAGTATGTGACTATCGGCTTGTGCCCGACACGACGGGGCTTTACGACAAGATGCGCAGTCGGATCGACAATCGTCCAGAGGCAGCCATACAGTAAAGATATCCCGGCTTTGCCTCCATGTCTTGAGACATTGATTGGCTCTACATCACGCTGGCCGCATCCGACCACTTTGACACCATCAGACGGAATCCGGGATAGAGATCGCAGTCGCCATGAACGGCCTTGAAATCTCACCCTTCATCGCCGCCCTACCCAAGGTCGAGCTGCACATCCACATCGAGGGCACCCTGCTCCCCGCCCTCCGGTGGAAGCTCGCCAAGCGCAACAATGTGCCCCTGCCGTACGATACCTACGAGGCGCTCCTGGAGTCCTACAAGGTCTTCTTCAACCACCGCCCGGAGATCAACGGCCGCGTGCCCGGCATCCCGACCTTCCTCGAGGCCTACTTCGCCGGCTGCGAGGTCCTGCGGACCGAGGACGACTTTTATGAAATGTCCATGGACTACCTCCGCCGGTGCGCCGAGATGAACGTCCGCTACGCCGAGCCCTTCTTCGACATCCAGGCACACACGCGCCGGGGCGTGCCCGCCGCCGACGTACTCAACGGCTACCTCCGGGCCCAGCGCGACGGGGCGGAGCGGTACGGCGTCCGGTCCAACTGGATCTTTTGCTTCGTCCGCGACGAGAGCGTCGAGGACGGCGCGGCGGCGTACGAGGTGTCGAGGCCGTGGGCGGCCGGCGGCGTAGAGGGCGGCAAGGGCCTCTTCCACGCCGTGGGGCTCGCGAGCAACGCATTCGAGCGGCCACCGATGCTCTTCGAGACGGCTTTCCAGAGGGCCAAGGCTGACGGGCTGCACGTCACGATGCACTGCGACTTTGGGCAGAAGGACACTCTCAACCATGTCCGCGAGGCCGTCTTCGAGGTGTGCGGCGGGGCCGGCGCGGAGCGCATCGACCACGGCCTGGATGCGGCAGACAGCGACGAGCTGCTGCAGGGCCTGCTGGACCGGGGCATCGGGTTGACCCTGTGCCCTCACGCGTACCACCGCCGCACGCCCACGGCTGTGCTGTTTCCCAAGATTCGAAAGCTGTGGGAGAGTGGTGTCAAGTTCTGCATCAACAGCGACGATCCCGTGTACATGCACGACGTGTGGGTGGACGGGAACATGCAGAAGGCGTACACCTACTGTGACTTCACCAAGAAGGACATGGTGACACTCGCGCGGAACGGAGTGGACATGTGTTGGGCGAGTGATGAGGTCAAACAGGACCTTTATCGAGAGTTCGATGCGATCGACACGTCCGAGTAAGCTAGATGTTGTTCGGAGAACAGACGCAGCGCACACCCTTGATGAAGCGGTATTCTTTCATCATCAGCTACGAGTTGTTGACTAACAATTGCCTCTCCCTCATGACGGTCGCCGTATATAGGGATCGATCGTCATGAACTTCATGTTGGATGAGCCCAAGAACCTAGACCGTCCATGCAGGAAGTATCCATAGTCAGGCAGCTTTACTCTGGTCATCAAAGTGACGTTGAATCTCATTGAGTCTGTGTATCGTACTTCTACACTCAATGTTTGTGCAACCCATAGCCACCCCTATGCATCGAGAACCAATAATGAGACCGGCGCTATCTGTACGCAAGCTTTACTATGCCATAATCAAGCAGAAATCCTCTGCGCCTTCTTTCCCAATTCGCGACGATGCAGGTACTTGATCAGCAAAGCCGTACCCGCCATGCCCACCGCAAAGAATACCATCGTGATGTAGCCCTTGGAATACCGGGGCGCCTCCACCTGCTGCCAAATGAGCAGCGGCAACCACGCCTGGAACACGTAAGTCAAAGCACCCACTTTTCGGTCACCCCTGCATTTCGGTCACCCCAAAAATGATACTATCACAACCACCACTACCACTTTATTCAC
>JASUDE010000766.1:0-16305 GCA_034509685.1 Colletotrichum cereale | reverse complement strand
GTCGGCATCGTGGGTTCCGTGGTGGGCCTGATCAGGGGTGGCTTATGGCCGCGATATCCAGCAAGGCCTCACATGGGCCCAGCCCGTTACACTAACCTACTAACTTATACCTTTAGCGCTATAATCTCTTTATCTTACTATAAAAGCAGCTTCTTATAATAGGTAGTTAGTATAGTAGAAAGGCTAGCTTTACTTAATAGGGCTAGTGTTAAGGCTAGTGTTAATAATAGGGTATCTATAGCTTCTTATGTAAAGGGTATTTACTATATGTTATTTAGGTTAATAGGCGGCTTACAGTTAGGGGTAGGTAGCTTTATTAACTATAGGTAGTTATAATAGTTATAGATAACGTTAGGATTAAGTTTAATAGTCTAGTTTTATAGCTAAATAAAGTTAGGCTATAAAACTACTAAAATTAGTAAAAAAACAAACTAGGATTTAAAGGAATATATATATTAGTTTTATCTAACTACTAGTAGTAGTTAAGGTTATCTTAAGTAAGCACTTTGTTACTATTATAACTATAAAGGTAGTTAAGTAGCTTATAATAGTAGGGTATCCCCTACTGCTTTTAGAAGTTACTAGTATATTATAAAGGAAGACTTTTTTACTACTTAAAGGCCTTATAGGTAGGTATATACTACTTATAAAGTAAGTTAAGTGCTTAGAATAATACCTTATAAGTAAGGCCTTAAAGCATAAGATACTACTATATCTTTTACTACTAATAGTACTACTTAGTACTAAATTTAGCGTAGTATTTTTATAACCTTTTATTAACTATCTTTAGTATCTTTTTATATAAGGTAAAAAGGTCTAATAAGTAATAGAGAAGGTATAACTTTAGCTTATAGTAGCTACTCTTAGTAAGTAAGGTAGCTTTAATACTTATTATAGGCTACGTTATAATAAGTATAGCTAAGCTAGTGCCTACTATAACCTACTATTACTTATAACTAGCTAAGAAGGGCGTATACGTATAATATATATAAGATAAAGGCCTATATAAACTATATATTATTTATACTTCTTACTTTCTCTCCCTAGCTTAAATAAATTATATTAAGTTACTATATACCTATTATAAGGTAATACTAGCCTATTATATATCTAAGCTCTTAAAATAAAAATAAATACCCTACTAATTATACTACGTAATAGGTATATAATAAGATACTAAAATAGTAATAAGCTATAAAACCTCTCTATTAGCTAAAGTAAAAGCTAAAGTTATAGCCTTAAAGTAAGTAATAGTAGAGATAATATAAGAAATAAGAAAGCTTAAAGTAAGGAGTACTAACCCTTAAGGTATAAGCTTTATAATTAAATTATATAATAAGGAGTCTTTAGAAGTAGTAAATACTACGCCTATAGTAGCTATTATAGTTATTATACCTACGCTAGCTAAGAACTACCTTTAGGTTATTTAGAAACTAATACTAAACCCCCTAAAGTTCTTTAGCTAGTATTAAGACTTCCTTATATAGTTATACTAGATATATAATAAGCTACGTATTAATAAAGCGTTCTTTATAATAAAGTAAAAAGCCTAATACTTTATTAACTCCTACTTAGATATAGCGCCTTAAAGAATAGTATTAACTTACTATAAAATAGGGGGAGCTTAAGTAGATTATAACCCTAAAGAGTTTCTAAAGTACCTAAAGCGTATATATAGTAACCTAAATATAAAAACCTATACGTCTACCTCTTTAATAAGTATTAAGATAAAGAAGTATAAATTTTTTACTACCTTCCTCCTAAAGTTTAAATAGGTGTTAGCTAAAGCTAAAGGCTACCTATAGCTAAGTAAAGTATAAATTATACTCCTCTTAAATACTTTTCCCCTTTATATTTAAAGTATACTAGTAAGCGTCTTACTTTCTCTTACTTTCTATATATATATATAATAAGTAAGTAAAATAGCTTAAAAGGTTAAAAACTTAGCTAGTAGTATATAGCCTACTTATAGATACTTACTACTTCTAGCGTTAAAAGATACTAATAGAGATATATAAATAATAGGAAAAATAATAGTATATATAGCTAGTAAAGCTAAAAAAAAAAACACCTTAAGGTATAAAAAGTATATACTAAAACATACTAGTATTACGCCTACTAAAAGATTAAGTATCTAGCTTATAATTACCTTAATAGTAAGAAAAAGAAAAGTAAGCCTACTTATATAGCTAAAGTAACTATTAAAATTAAGAAGCTTAAGGAAAGTAATAACGCTTATAGTACTACTAAAAGTAAAGAAGAGTTAGAAAAAGAATAGCTCTAAAGTAAAATTAGGCTTTAAAGCTAATAAGTAAAGAGTATATAAGATAAAAGGAGTTTTAGTATAAAAGGAGAATAATTAGACTAGCTATACTATTAGATGCTTACGTTAATAAAGGATCCCCTACCTAAGCCCTTACTAATACTAGTTATAACACTTATATAATAGTAAACTATAACTTTATATACGCTTAGTACTTCTTATATATCTCTTAATAAAAAATCCCTTTAAAAGGGTTTACTAATAAATTAGCTAGTATAATAGTAAAAGAAGTAGTTATATTTAACTTTAAACTTTATAGATACTACTAGTATATATATATATACGTTATACGTAGCCTTAACGTTAATATATTCTTAGGAAAACCTTAGATAGAATATAACTATACTATTTATAACGCTATAAAGTATACTATTTACTTTAGGTAAGTAGACCTTATACTACACTTAGTTAGTTAATAAGAGTCTATAATAGTGTGTAAAATTAAAGCCGCTTAAGTAATTAAAGCGCTTACCTTTATAGCTATCTATTATAAGGCTATACGTAAGGATTATACTACTTAATGTAACCTATTTATAAAAGGGATAAGTAAAGACTTATAGGCTTTCTTTTAAATTATAGTAGTTAGCTTTACTAACGTAAAGAAAGCTTTATAGCTAAAGTTAGATAAAAGGGTAAAATAAGCTACTAAAGTTATAGTATTACTATAATAGGTATATAAAGAATATAGTAACTTATTTAACCCTAACACCTTAATAAAAGTACTACTACGCTAACCTAGCTATAACTACTATATAGAATTAGAACTAGAAGTAACCTTACTATAAGGCCCCCTTTATAGTATGTTAAGGGAGGAACTACTAGTCCTAAAGAAGACTCTAAAAGACCTCCTTAATAAAGGCTTTATCTAAGTAAGTAGCTTTATAGTAGAGGTATTAGTACTTTTTATATATAAACTAAGTAGTAGGTTATACTTTTAATATAATTATAAAGCACTAAACGCTATTATAAAGAAGGACTATTATTTACTACTTTTAATCTTTAAAACGCTTTACTATATAGAAGTAGTAAAGTAGTATACTAAAGTAGATATAGTAGTAGCCTTCTATAAGATATAAATTACTAAAGGTAATAAGTATAAAACTACCTTTTATATATAATATAGGCTTTTTAAATAGTTAGTTTACCCCTTTAGGCTAATAAATATACTTATAAACTAGTAGCGCTTTATGAATAGCTTACTTTAGAAGTTTCTTAACGACTTTATTACTATATACCTTAATAATATCCTTATTTATTTTAATAGGATAAAAGAGGACTATAAGTAAAAGGTTTACTAAGTTCTTAAGAAGCTTTATATAGTAAGGCTTAGCTTAAACGTAAGGAAAAGTAACTTTAGTATAAAGAAAGTAAAGTATATTAGCTTTATTTTAAAAGCTAGGAAAAGCGTTTTAATAGACTTAGAAAAGGTATACACTATTTATAAGTAGTTAGTACCTTAGTCCGTTAAGGGTATAAGAAGCTTCTTAGGCTTTACTAACTATTACTAGATATTTATACCTAACTATACTAAGGTAGTTAAGCTAATAACTTACCTTATAAAGAAAGGCGTAGTGTTTATATAGTTTGTAAAGTACACTATAGTATTTAAGGAGCTTAAGAATTACTTTATAATAGCCTTACTATTATAAAACTTTAACCTAGACGCCTTAACGTTTATAAAGACTAACTACTTTAGGTTTACACTAAGGGGCGCCTTAATATAAGTAAATAATAAAGGTAAGTACTAACCTATTACTTTTTACTTATAAAAGCTTACGCTAGTGTAATATAACTACCTTATTTATAATAAAAAGCTATTAGTAGTATTAGATTACCTCTAAGCGTAAAGAGTAAAGTTATATAGTACTAAAAAGCCTTTTAAAGTAATAGTTAACTATAAGTCCCTTAAGTACTTTATAAAAAAGTAGAAGTTAATAAAGCGCTAAAGCTATTAGGCTAAAACGCTTATAAAATATAACTTCTATATTATATACTAGCTTAGTAAAAACGTAAGCGTTCCTAATATACTCTCTTAGTATAAGTAAGATACCCCCTTTATATAAAATAATAACTACTAATAGGGATATATTATTTAAATAATTCTAAATAAAGTATAACTAGTAATAGCCTACTACGTAATAGAGGCGCCTTTAGTACTATATATAGAGGTATTTAAAGATAAAGAACTATAAGCTTTATAAGCTATAACGTAAGATAGTAATACTATCTTCTAAGTAGTATATATAGCTATTTAGTAAGAGGACTACTTACTCCTACCTAACCTTTAGTTATACGTTTAGATTATAAACTACTACCTTAATAATATAAAATAACTTACCTAAAAGGGGAGGATATAGGTATTAGGTAATAATAACCTTAATTCCCCCTCTAATAGCTTACATACTTAGTTAGTATAATAAAGCTATAACTTAACTATAACTAAGCACCCTAAGAGGAATAGCACCTTAGAGATACTTTTATAGAGGTTTTACTAGCTAGGCTAGTTATAAATAGTATAGTACTTTATTTATAACTATAACGTGTGTAGGAGTAGTAAGATCTAGCGTAATATAAAGAAAAGCCTTTTATAACTATTAAGTATACCTAAGCGCTTAAAAAGCAACCTATTAATAGACTTTATTATAAATCTCCTACTATCTAGCCCTAACTATACTACTAATATATAAGTTATTATAAACCGCTTAAGAAAGTTAGTAATACTTAAACTAATAGTAATAATAGATATAGAGCTGTATACTAAAAGATTTCTAAGTTACTATTACTACTTTTATAGTATACTAAAAAGTATTATTAGTAATAGAGGGAGTAACTAAATAAGTAAGTTTTAGTATAAGTTTTATATACTTATAGGTATTAAGTAGAGACTAAGTACGTTATATTACCTATAGAGTAATAAAGCTATAAAGCGCTTTAACTAAGAGATCTAAGTAATACTACGCGCTTATATAAGTTACCTCTAAAAGGATTAGGTGCGTTAGATACTAGTTATATAATTAGTAATTAATAACTATACTATATTAGTAATTAGGTTAAGCTTTTTCTTTATAAAGTATAGCTACTATATAGACCCTATTATAGTTAAAGAGAGCGTATAAAAGGTAATAGATATATATAAAAAAGTTACTAAACGACTTATATAAAGGATAACTAAAGTAACTATAATAGTATATATAGTAATAGCTATAGCCTAATAATATATAAAAGAATTAGCTAATAAGTAATAAAGTATAGCTAAAAGGTTTAAAGTAGGTAATAATATATAGCTATTAATATATAATTATTACTCTTTATAACTAAATTATAAGCTAAATTAGCTATACTACTATTACTAAGTTACTAAAGTAATTAGCCTCCTTATAGTTAAACTTAACGTACTTAGTAATATCTATAACTAATTTTATATAGACCTATTACGCTATATTAGGAATAACTTTTTATTAGGCTAAAGAGCTTATAACGTATAGCCTTTCTTCCTAATAGAAAATAGTAAAAAAGAATAGTGTGTTATAAAAATAATTAGTATATAATAGTATAATAAAAGAAAAATAAGAACACGCTAGGCGCTAGTACGCTAGGAGGGTTTTACTAAAGCTATATAAAAACCTATTAAATTAGTTAAAAACACTATAGCTTTAGACTCCTTTAAAGAGAAGTATAAATCTATTAACGTCTATAATAGAGGTAATATATATATATATAAAAAAAAAATTTATAATAAGTAAATAAGTAATAAATCTTTATTAAAAGGCTATAGCCTATAAAAAATAACTAGGCTTTATAAGGTAAGTAGTAAAGCTATATAGAATAAGTACGCTTAGAATATATAAAAGACTCCCTTACTAAAAGTCTTTTAGCTTAGGGGAGGGGCTATAACTAAGGTTAGTAGTAATAAAGTTAATAAACTAAAGATATAAAGTTAGTATAAGGGTTATATAAAAAAGAGAAGAAAATTAGTACTTACTCTCTTAAGAGAAACTAAAATCTCTTTAACTATAATAATAAAGCGCTTACTTTAGGTAGCTATAAGACTACCTAAGTAAGAAGTAACCTTACTATATATAGCGTTAGTAGTAGTAGTAGTAGTAGTAGTAATAGTAATAGTTAGGAAAGAGGAAGTAGGTATAGTAAGTATAAGAGGCGTATTATTAGATATACTATAGGTACGCTTTCTATATATCTTTTTAATACTTTTCTATACCTCTTACTCTAAGTTAGTTATAACCTTTTAGGCCTTAACGGCTAGCTAGAAGGAGGTATACTTTATAAAGCTAGAAGTAGTTAGGGTAGTAGTATAAGTAGTAATAGATATTACCTTATAGAGGCCTAAAGAAGCCTTAGGGATCTAAATTATATTAGTAAGGCGTAAGATTTATATAAGTAATAAAAGACTTATAGGTTAGTAGCTATAGTTAGACTATATATAAGAGAGATAGTAGTACCTATAGGTACTAATATTTTTTATATAATAGATAGTAGTAAGGTTATATATAAGGTAGTATATATATAAGAAGTAAAGGTATATATAAAAGATAGTTAGTATATAAGTAAAAGTAGTAGTAGGGGTAGAAGCGTTAGTATAGCGTCTCTTTATAACTAAAAAGCTATAGTTAGCCTTATTAGCTTTATTATTCTTATTATTCTTATTATCTTAGCTAGGTTAGTTAACTTACGTAATATGTTTACTAAAGGAAAGTAACTTATAGTAGGGGGGGTAATAAGGTTAAAGACTTTATTATCCTTAGGGGATAAAGAGTAGCTAGAGATAGTAAAAGGCTATCTTATAAGTTAGTAACTAATTAGTAGGTATATATATATATATATAGGCTTACATAAGGATTAGTTTACTTATAGCTATTATAAATTATTTAATTTCTATAATTAATAACTAGTAATTAGTAAAAAGATAATAAAAGTAAAAAGAAAGCGTAGTTATATATAAGATAAATACTTATAATATTAATAAAAGGGCTAGTAAGAAAAAAAGAAGAATAAATAATAAGCCTACTAGCCTATAGAATTATTTAGTAGGTAATTTCTTAAGATATAGTATATAACTATAGAGGGTTAGTAAAGCCTTATAGTATAAGAGAGGAGTATATGTTATAAGCTATACTATAATAAGTATAGCTAGGCTAATACCTACTATAACCTACTATTACTTATAACTAGCTAAAAGGGGTGTATATATATAATATATATAAGATAAAGGCCTATATAAACTATACGTTATTTATACTTCTTACTTTCTCTCTTTAGCTTAAATAAATTATATTAAGTTACTATACGCCTATTATAAGGTAATACTAGCCTATTATAATACTATAGTTATAAAGCTTCTTTATTATAAAGGTAGTATACTATAAGTAGTAGTTAAAGTAGGTAGTTTAAAAGTACTAAATAATTACTAGGCTAGTTAGTAAAAATCTAAGATAGATAAATAAGATAACTTACTTTCTTAGTTAGTAAATTACTACTTTAGTGTAATAAGCTAGTATTACTTTATAATAGGCGTATAGTAACTTAATATAATTTATTTAAGCTAAGAAGAGAAAGTAAGAAGTATAAATAACGTACAGTTTATATAGGCCTTTATCTTATATATATTATATATATACACCTCTTTTAGCTAGTTATAAGTAATAGTAAGTTATAGTAAGCACTAGCCTAACTATACTTATTATAGTATAGCCTATAATATATACTTTCTTTTTATACTATAGGGCTTTACTAGCCCTCTATAGTTATATACTATATCTTAAGAAATTACCTACTAAATAATCCTATAGGCTAGTAGGCTTATTATTTATTCTTCTTTTTTTTTTACTAGCCCTTTTATTAATATTATAAGTATTTATTCTATACGTAACTACGCTTTCTTTTTACTTTTATTATCTTTTTACTAATTACTAGTTATTAATTATAGAAATTAGATAATTTATAATAGCTATAAGTAAACTAATCCCTATATAGGCCTATACGTATATATATATATACCTACTAATTAGTTACTAACTTATAAAATAGCCTCTTACTATCTCTAGCTACTTTTTATCCCCTAAAGATAATAAGGTTTTTAACCTTATTACCCCCCTTACTATAAGTTACTTTTTTTTAGTAAGCGTATTACGTAAGTTAACTAACCTAGCTAAGATAATAAGGATAATAAGAATAATAAAGCTAATAAGGCTAACTATAGCTCCTTAGTTATAAAGAAACGCTATACTAATACTTCTACTCTTACTACTACTTCTACCTATATACTAACTATCCTTTATATATACCCTTACTTCTTATATATATACTACCTTATATATAACCTTACTACTATCTATTATATAGAAAATATTAGTACCTATAGGTACTACTATCTCTCCTATATATAATCTAACTATAGCTACTAACCTATAAGTCTTTTATTACTTATATAAATCTTATGCCTTACTAATATAACTTAGATCCCTAAGGCCTCTCTAGGCCTCTATAAGGTAATATCTATTACTACTTATACTACTACTTTAACTACTTCTAGCTTTATAAAGTATACCTCCTTTTAGCTAGCCGTTAAGGCCTAAGAGCTTATAACTAACTTAGAGTAAGAGGTATAGAAAAGCGCTAAGAAGATATATAGAAAGTATACCTATAGTACGTCTAATAATACACCTCTTATACCTACTACGCTTACTCCCTTTTTTCTAGCTATTACTACTACTATTACTACTACTACTACTACTAACACTATATATAGTAAGGTTACTCCTTACTTAGGTAGTCTTATAGCTACCTAAGGTAAGCGCTTTATTATTATAGTTAAAGAGATCTTAGTTTCTCTTAAGAGAGTAAGTATTAGTCTTTTTCTCTCTCTTATATAACTTTTATACTAACTTTATATCTTTAGTTTATTAACTTTATTACTACTAACCTTAGTTATAGCCCCTCCTTTAAGCTAAAAGACTTTTAGTAAGGGAGTCTTTTATATATTCTAAATATACTTATTTTATATAGCTTTACTACTTACCTTATAAGGCCTAGTTATTTTTTATAGGCTATAGCCTTTTAATAGAGATTTATTACTTATCTACTTATTATATATTTTTATTTTTCTTTATATATATATATTACCTCTATTATAAACGTTAATAGGTTTATACTTCTTTTTAAAAGAGTCTAAAGCTATAGTATTTTTAACTAATTTAATAGGTTTCTATATAGCTTTAGTAAAACCCTCCTAGCGTACTAACACTTAGTGTGTTTTTATCTTTTTTTTATTACGCTATTACGTATTAATTATTTCTATAACATACTATTCTTCTTTATTATTTTTTATTAGGGGGGAAGGCTATGCGTTATAAGCTCTTTAGCCTAATAAAAAGTTATTCTTAGTATAGTATAATAGGTTTATATAAAATTAGTTATAGATATTACTAAGTACGTTAAGTTTAACTATAAGGGGGCTAATTACTTTAGTAACTTAGTAATAGTAGTATAGCTAATTAAGCTTATAATTTAGTTATAAAGAGTAATAATTATATATTAATAGCTATATATTATTACTTACTTTAAACCTTTTAGCTATACTTTATTACTTATTAGCTAATTCTTTTATATATTATTAGGCTATAGCTATTACTACTTATACTATTATAGTTACTTTAGTTATCCTTTATATAAGTCGTTTAGTAACCTTTTTATATATATCTATTACCTTTTATATACTCTTTTTAACTATAATAAGGTCTATATAGTAGCTATACTTTATAAAGAAAAGGCTTAACCTAGTTACTAACGTAGTATAGTTATTAATTACTAATTATATAACTAGTATCTAACGCACCTAATCCTTTTAGAGGTAACTTATATAAGCGCGTAGTGTTACTTAGATCTCTTAGTTAAAGCGCTTTATAGCTTTATTACTTTATAGGTAATATAACGTACTTAGTCTTTACTTAATACCTATAAGTATGTAAAACTTACGCTAGAACTTACTTATTTAGTTACTCCCTCTATTACTAATAATACTTTTTAATATACTATAAAAGTAGTAATAGTAACCTAAAAATCTTTTAGTATATACCTTTATATCTATTATTACTATTAGTTTAAGTATTACTAACTTTCTTAAGTAGTTTATAATAACCTATATATTAGTAATATAGTTAGGGCTAAATAGTAAGAGATCTATAATAAAGTCTATTAATAGGTTGCTTTTTAGGCGCTTAGGTATACTTAATAGTTATAAAAGGCTTTTTTTTATATTACGCTAGATCTTACTACTCCTATATATATTATAGTTATAAATAAAGCGCTATACTATTTATAACTAGCTTAGCTAGTAAAACCTTTATAAAAGTATCTCTAAGGTACTATTATAATAGGGTAAAGTAGTCTTACGTTAAGGCTTAAAATAGTAAGGTAAAAATAGAGTCTATAAGTAGAAAGGCCCTATAGTTATTATAGAGATAGTAGATATATAGATAGCTAATATATAGTCGTTACTATAAGCTTATTCCTTTTATATATATTAGTATTTTTTATAATTTCTCTATTAATACTTTATCTTTTTAGATTTTCTCTTTAGATTAAGTCTAAGAATTAAAAAACCTATTAATTAGTATACGCTTTACTATAATTAGAGTTCGTTAGAGATAGGTATAGTTTTTATACTTTTCCTTTAGCCTTTTTAGCTAGTAGGCCTAGCGCTTTCTTAATAGTACCTAGAGGTAGATTCTATCCTTTAAGATAGTAAAGATCTATCCTCTAGAGAGTAGTCTAACCCTTCTATATAGCTTATATAGATTAATAAATAATATAATATAAAACGTATTACCTCTATTACAAACATTAAGATAAAATTTAGTAACTATAAGTACTAATTTTACGTAACCTATAACTCTTAATAGAGTAGTATAAAGGCTATATACTATTATACTATAAAGAATTAGGTTTATAAATCCCTTTATTAGCTCTATATATCCTACTAAAGTATTTCTCTCTCTACTTAACTAGGTTGTATATTACCTACTAACTAACCTATCTAGTGTATATAGTAAGACTACCTATAATAATTCCTAAAGAAGAACCTAAGGAAGTTATTAGCACCTTTAAGTAGATACGCTATAAGAATATTACTAGGAACTAAAGCATCTTAAGGTAGGAATACTAAAGACCCTAAAGACCTCCCTTAAAGAGTTAAGAACAGCTAGCCTAGATAAGTATTACTTATTCCTATATCCTTTTATCCCTTATATACGTATATTTTATTAAGAACTAAAGAAGACCCCTTAGTTAGGTAAAAGACTCTTAGATCTAAAATATACTAATATAAATAAGAAATAATAGTAGTCTTACTAAGCTAATAAGTATAGTAGGGGCACTAGTTAGGTTAAAACTAATAAATAATAATAAGACTAAGAAAATAAAAAGAGATATTAATAGAGTAAAATAGATATATAAAATAGCTACTAAAAGTAATAAGGAGTTATATAGCTACTATACGCTAAGGACTAAAGAACGTCTACTTAACTTATTATATAAGAAGGATAAAGTTATTATTTAGTAATAAGCTATAAACTAGTAGCTAATTACTATTAATAAGAAATAATAATTATACTGTATTTCCTACACTATTTAAACCTTTCTTAAATATAATCTAAAATATCTAACCCTTTTTACGTTAACCCTAACTTAGAGGATAGCTTCTTAAAGGGTAAGAATATTACATTTAGTCTTTTTATAAGTATAAGCTTTAATATAATATAGTAAAAAGCTCTTAACCTAAAGGAGGTTAATAATAAAGGTATATAAAGTCCTCTAAAGTAGAGTTCTTCTCCTAAGTCTATACCTATAACTACTAATAGTATAAATACCCTTATAAAGCATATAATAACTATTACTAATTACCTCTAACTAGCCTAGTTAATTAATAAGTAACTAACTATTACGCCTATAACCCCTTACTCTATAGGAGCTCCTAAGTTTAAAGGCAATAATATATCTAACTTTTTAGATAAATATAATAATATAGCGTCTCTCTCTTAAAAAAGCGTAGCTAATAAGATTAAGGAAGTTTATATATATAGTACCCCTAACTTCACTAAGGCTATAGAATCCCACACTATAAAATAAGTCTCTTAAGATACTACTAAGGCTTAATTAATAAAGGTCTTTAGATTAGTAGACCTAAAGACTTATTAAAACCCTAATAAACAGTTATAAAACCTTATTAATAGTCCTTATATTAAAAATAATAATCCTAGTAGTATAATAACCCTTCTATTAATAATTTAAACGCTATAATATAAAGCTAAGGCTTATAGTAACACTACGCTAGCTAATTTAAAACTTATACGTATTATCTTTTACTATTTTTTATAGTAAGCTATATAGGCTGTTACTAAAACCTTTAGCTATAAAGTAACTAAAGTACTTAAGAAGAGCTAGACACACGTTAAAGATATACTAGTTTAATAGTTTAAAAATTAGCTTACCCTCTAATAGTTAACTAGGTAAGTTAAATTAAAGCCTATTACGCTACTACTATAAGTTAATAAAATAAGCCTAGCTATTAAGACGTTAAACAGCTAAGTAAATACTGCTATTAGTTAAGCTATTACCTCTACTATAGACGTACTTATAAATAACTTCTAGAACCTCTTAGTTAATAAAGCAGAAGTTTAGGTAAAGTTTTAGGCACTAGTTAATTAGATTACTTAGCCTAATAGCTTTATAACTCTTAATATTAAAAACCTTAACCCTATAATAAAAGGGTATTAATAATAAGGATATTTTTAGACCTATAGTAATAATAACTATAGTTATAAAGGAGGTTATTATTATAGAAGAGGAAATAGGTATAGATATAGAGGAGGTTATAGTAGCTACTAGAACTACTAAAGTATATAATAATAATACTATAATCCCTTTTACACTAATAGTACCTATTAGTTTTATAAATCTATAGTATATATTATTCCTAAATATAATAAAGCCTACTACTATATTACTTATAATATTTACTATTATAACGCTCCCTACTAGTTTATTAGTAGCGTTAAAAATCCTAAAGTTATAGTTAAGGTTAGTATTATTAATAAAGGTTAGTAGAAGATATAGCCTAACAGTAAGATAATCTTCTATTATATCCTTACCTATAAGGAATTATTTAAATTTATTATTAACGTAACCTATATTATATATTATAACTTTTAGCTTAAACTAGAAAGTAATATTAAGAGGTATAAGTCTTATACTACTACTAGATTACTATAGGATAGGTCTATAAATTATACTTTAGTTAAAAAGGTTACCTTTATAAAAGACTATTTAGATTCCTTTTATATTACTACTTCGTAAAGGCATACTAAAGACATCTATATAATAAAACACACTAAAACCTCTAATTATTAACGTAAGCCCTATAGTACTTACTTCTAATATAAAGTACGCCTAATTAACCTACTAAACATTTAGTAACCTTAACTAGATACTACTAATAGAGTAATAAAGGTAGAAAATAATAAAGACTAGTAAAAAGAAGTCCTTAATATAGTAATAACTTTAAAAATAAAGAAGCCTTTAGACTTTTATTCTCCTTTTAGAGGCTTTAGTATATAAGGAAGCTAAACCTTTATATAAAAGATTATATATAAGTAAATAAATAATAAGATTTTAATACCTAAAAAGTTCCTTTAATAGGCTTAGCCTAAATATAATAATATAGTTTATTAGTAAGCTAAAATAACTATAATAAACTATAAAGCTAGGCTTATAAAAGAAGCTTATAATATTTTTATTATAGTAGATAAACACCTTCTATAGTATTTTAATAAAGTAGGAAGCTAAAATAGCACTATTTAAGGATATATAAAATAATAGAACTAAGCTAGAGGTTTTTTACTTAACCCTATAACGTTATAACCTATAATAACTAATACTTTAAAATATTTACAGACCTAATCTACTAACTTTAGGGTTAATTTAATTAATATAGTCTTTAAAGAAATAAACGCTATTAACCCTAATTTAAAATAAGCTCTTACTACTATATCTTAATATATTATAGTATATAACTTTATAGTAACCTATTAGTAGCTTACTATTACACTACGTAACTCCTATAATATCTTAGTAAGGGGAATTCTTGATAGTAGTTTAGTAATTAATTTTATAAGTAAATTATTTATCTACTAAATAGGCCTATAGGATAATATAGTTAAGACTAACCTAGGGATTAAAGGTATTACTAACTAGACTTACTACATTTAATTCTTAGGCGTAATTATAGATAATATCTACCTAAGAGATAACTATATTAATAATATTAGCTTTTTTGTTTTCCTAAAAGGCATATATAATAAGAACTTTATCTTTAGTATACCTTTTATCTTAAAGACTTATATATCTTCAAAGTATTTTTAAAACTAGATTATAAGGCTCTTTTAGTCTATAAATACTAAAATCTATATTCCCCTATTATTCTATACTAAAGGTTTAACTACTAGGTTCCTAGACTTTATTACTAATATAAATTATTTCCTTAGCGTTTAATAATCTAGATTACTTCCTATAGAGGAGGGGAAATAGTAGCCTCTATTATAAATCCTAATATAATAGGTAGCCTAGTCTTTCTAAAAAGCATTAACACCGTTAAAGAAGAAGAAGAGCTTAATATAACCCTAAATAGTATAAAAATACAAAATAATATATTAATAATATAATTAAACTATATTAACACTATACTACTAATACCTAATAACATTACAAACTAGCTTAAGAATAATAAAGAGGTTATAGTAGTATTTAATAAGTATAGAGAAGTCTTTAATAACGTCCTAAAAGTAATAGTTAAAGCTATAATATAACTAAACCTATAATAAATCTATAAGACAATTTTAAAGGCTATAAAACATATAGAATCCTATAATAGTTATTCTCCTAACTCTTAATTTTATATTTATAGACCTAATAAGAAGAAAAAATTAATAAAGAAGTAGAAATAAAGAAGTAAAACTCCTTATAATAAGGGCCTTAAAATAGTTTCCTATATTAACTATCTCTTTTAGTAATAAGACTTACTAACTACACCCCTTTTATTCTTACTTAATTTATAGGCTAAGCCTAATAATAACTAACTAATAGAAGAAGTCTATATAATATATAAGACTAAAAATAAAAAGATTATTTTAGTAGATAACGCACTATTAAATAAATTAATACCTAAAGGAGACCTAAAGTAAAAGCTAAAGGCTTAAGAGAAAGTAAAAAAAAACTTATAACCTAATCTTAATAGTCTATTTATAAACCTAATTACACTAAAGTTTTTAAATATTAAAAAAGGGTCTTAATTAACAAAAGATTAACTAAAAGCTATTTTAGCTATAGTAGACTATCTACTACTATAAGAGAAGAAACTCTTAAGTGCTATTTTAATAACGCGTAAGAAGGTATTAGCCTAGGAATTCTCCTATTATAGTTAAGTATATTCCTCTATTACCCCTCTATAAGTTATTAAGACTATTTCTTATAAGGCTTAGCAATTAAAAAGTATTTTTATCCTATAAGCTTTAGAGGAGGAGGTTATTAAGATTTTAAAGGATTAACTTAAACGCAGTACACTTAAGTAAAGTTATACTACTTATTATAACCCTTTCTTTCTAGTTAGGAAAAAGGATAGTAAGATACACCTTATTAATTTAGTAATAAAAGTTAATAAGGTAATACTATAAGATACTATATTACTACTAATAGTAGATAACTTTACTAAGGATTTTATAATATATAAACTACTATTACTAATTAATATTTTCTTTAGATATAACTAAGTCCCTCTAGCTATAATAAGTAGGGATATAATAACCTTTACTACCCCTCTTAGCCTTCTTTAATACTATACTTTACCTTAGGGAGCTATAAACTTAGTTACTTAATTTATACGTATTATAATTTAGATCCTCTATAACTTTATC
>JASUDE010000765.1:0-16321 GCA_034509685.1 Colletotrichum cereale | reverse complement strand
AAGTGAATAAAGTGGTAGTGGTGGTTGTGATAGTATCATTTTTGGGGTGACCGAAATGCAGGGGTGACCGAAAAGTGGGTGCTTTGACTTATCAGGAACAAAATTCAACGTGGATTCGCAAGCAAGGATCTATGTTGCTTTGGAAATCGCATAACCATACTATTGCCGGTTTCTTATGTGTCGCATTACGCTTTCTCAATCACAAGTTCCACCTCGGCCGACCCAGCCGACCCAGCCGGGGACCGCGCATACAAGAAGCAGAATGTTGACAATTGAGTTGCAAGCTTGAACGGCAAGAGGTAGAACCGTCTAGGTGCGCTCGACTACGCCCATTTCCGCCCACGCCTGAGAGACAGCAATGCACGCTATGATGAGCATAGCCTGCGACATGACACAGGCGAATCCGCTGGATCACATACTCCCTAGTGCTGAACTCGAGTTTTGTCTTAACGGTCTGGTCTAACCTTTTCTGCCGCCCTGGCTGACTTTGACAAGGATTCGATCCGGTCCCAAGCATCTCATTGAACGCACCGTTGTTCGTCTCATAGATGGCCATCGTCTTGTTGCTCAGATAATTCCAGATGCGTGACTACTTGCGCCGACAGATCATGGTGGATAGCTTTGTGTTGAGCTCATTGCACTCGCGTAACTTTGCCGAGACAGCGTTTGCCCGATCCTTGCCAAAAGTACTTGAGGCGTGGGCATCGACGCGGACCTCAAACTTGTTCTGCTATTCGTCTGTGAGTTCTGCGGCACACTGGGCAATCCATGGAGCTTGGTAGCTAGTCGATCTAGTGCGGAAAGGGCAAAGCCAAACCTTAGGACGCCTTCGCCAGCTTGTTTACGCACTTTTTAGGCATGTAGCACCTTGAAAGGTTGTCCAGTGGGGCATCTTCTTCATCGAGCTCGTAAGATTATTTGCCAGCAGCTTCAGCGCGAGCAGAATGGAACGCCTGCTCTCCACGGGCTCTCGTCTCCTCCCGAGTGCAGGAAGGGCGACAGCCAAGGCTTGAAGATGGACGGCCTTGCTCGAAGGTTGTGGCGGTGACAGATTGTTGTCGAGCCAGATGAACCCGTCTCCAGCTGCCATGTTACGATCACCGCCAAACGAACACAGGCCATGCTCCCACAAATCATAGTCCAGGGGTTGAGACTAGACAAACCCTCTTTCTACATCTTTAGGGCACGCACACGCGGTTACGTCAAGCCAAATGTGACTATCTATACAATCGACATTCAGGAGAGCACCATAATCACCTAGCCTCTCCTGATCGGAAGTCCTGGCAGCTAACCTAGAACAACGGCTCTAGAAGTAGAGCGTTACCACTTTTGGACCTAATGATAGCTAGGTACGCATAGCTGAAAGCTCGTGGTCGCTTCTGCTTATCTCAGCATTAAGCAGACCTGTGACCGTTCCCTATCTAAATCGTGAAAGAAGCGGCTGCAGTTCCTTTATATGACATAGCATACATAGCTGCTCTACGGGTGGAATCTGTCGAAGAACTTCGGCGATGAGTTTGATGGCGATCTCTAGGTAGTTCATCCCCACCACATACCCGTTGACGTCGTAGCCTCGAAGCCCTTCGCGCAGATGCACTCCGTGAACGACCTCAAGCCAAGGACTCTCTTGGCAGGTGGCTGTAGGGTCCACAGCATGAAGTTTCCAAAACTTGTCGAGAAAGAGGCGATTCAGGGACCGAATTTATGGGCGGAGACCAAACTTGTGCGCAAGATTCGCCGAGAGTCATTAGCTCACCGACTGCATTTATTATTGTAGTGTGGATTTAGCATCCCAAGGGAAATGTCTACAGTCTTACTCTTACACCCTTAGCCTCGTGTCACTGTATCTTCCACCTAGCTATATTTGCGCGTGAAATTGCTCAGTCCAGCCGAAATCAGATAGGGAGACTCCGTCAAACAAGTCTCAGTTATCAGACATTAGGTCTCACTACGCCGTACTTAAATTTGATGCTAATCCGGTGTCGGAGCCGAGCCAAGCTCACATAGGGAGCTTTGATTGATAATCTGGGCTGTACTCCCTATTTGTGTCGCGACTTGGATGGTTAGCATCGGCGGGGGCGGTGCCAAGCCTATAGGCTCATGGATTATTTCTAAATTCTCGTCCAATAGCCCCCGCATGTCGACATCGGTTATAGCAAGTCTGCTATCTCGCCACTCTTTCAAATCATTCTATGCCATATTCGACTTCGCAATGACTCACTAAAGCAAGCAGCAAGTGGTGAGTTATTGTGCCAAGGCTGATACACACAACGATTTTTGATATTTCGGCTTAGGCACTGGCCCTCGACAGAATGTTGGCCCAGTCCATGGAGGTTGCTTCTCAGCTGATACTGGGGCGAAGATCCATGCCTTTGAGTGCGACCAATCCACCTTTGTAGGGATATTGAAACCACTGGTGGTTGGATGTGATCCAATATTTTCTTGTAAACTCTGCTATGAGGCATATAATGCTTGCTGCATTCATGAGAAAGTGTATATAATGACCCTTGGTATTGA
The DNA here is from genome assembly GCA_034509685.1 of Colletotrichum cereale. Lineage (NCBI taxonomy): Eukaryota > Fungi > Ascomycota > Sordariomycetes > Glomerellales > Glomerellaceae > Colletotrichum > Colletotrichum cereale. Next base: position 13,804 of record JASUDE010000765.1, on the reverse strand, counting down.
GAGGGAAATCGGAATTCTGTGTGAAAACGCAAGCTACTTTCTGCTCAGTAACAACGCGTTGCATCAAAATGAAGGGCATCATTTCATCCGTCTTCGGTCTAGCTGTCATTCAGTCCCTTGCGGCTGGGGCAAGCATCCCTAACTACTTTGAGGGACCCCTCACGACCCGCCAGCAATTGGACACAAACCATGTCAGGGCGGAGCTTGGAGGGCGTCTTTCGAAAGAGAGTGCCATCTTTGGTCCGGATGATCCCCGATACAATGATGCGACCTCTAGATGGAACAGCTACTCCATGCCACAGGTCCAGGTTGTCGTTTCTCCCGGCCAGGAATCTGATATCTCAACCATTGTAAGTGATAATATGATGATCCTCACAATTTCTTCCGGCTAATATGTACTACAGGTCAAGTACTGCAATGAAAACAGTATTGAGTTCATAGCCATAAATCGCCGTCACTCCTTCACTCATAGTCTGAGATCCTTCAATGGGATCCAGATCAACATGGCCAGTCTATCAAGCATTAAGATTCAGCCTGGTGGGAAATCTGCCTGGTTTGAAGGCGGTGCTTACGGCGGTGAAGTCACGAGATACCTCTGGGATCGCGGCTACGTCGCTACCACCGGTTCCTGCGACTGCGTTGGCATGATGGGTCCCGGGCTTGGAGGCGGCCACGGTCGTCATGAAGGTCTTTACGGCATGATCAGCGACAATATCATCCAGCTGAAAGTTGTACTGGCCAACGGTGACGCTGTTCGCGTAAGCAAGAAAAGCTACAGTGATCTTTTATGGGCCATGAAGGGCGCAGGCCACAACTTCGGCATCGTCACCAGTTTCGAGCTCAACATCTATCCTCGCGGCCCCAGTACTTGGCACTATCACAGCTACATCTGGCGAGGAGACAAGCTTGAGGAGGTTTTCAACGCGATTAACAAGTTTCATGGCAAGGGTAACACCCCGGTGGATATGCCTGTTAACTTTGGATACTTCGTCATGAACGCTACAATCACCGACAAGGAGCCTGTTATTTTCTGGACATTTGCCTACCGAGGAAGCGCCAAGGCCGCGCAGAAGCATTTGGCTCCATTCAACAAGATCATTTCTGTTTACGAGGAGTCCGGCGACGTGCCATACCCGGCAATCTCGGAAGTCCAGATGATGGACGAAAAGTCCTTCTTCTGCCAGCATGGCCAGCACCGCGTCATCGGCACAGCAGGCCTTCAGGTGTACAATTTGACATCTGAGCGCCAGATCTTTGACGATTTCACGAAGCGCGTCGCCAGCCACCCTGGGCTTGTCGGAGGGGGATATTTGCTCCATGAAGGGTATGCCACAAAGGCCGTGCAAGCCCAGAACCCTAGAGACTCAGCCTATCCCTTCCGCGACGATTACCACCTCATGGTCGTTCAGATCACTATTCCTCCCAATGACCCAAGTATAGAGCGGGCCGCGTGGGAATGGGCCAATGAAGTGCGGGACCTTTGGAACAAGGGTCAACCAGAGAGGGAGCCAAATGTCTACGTCAACTACGCAAACGGCTTTGACCCCGTTGAGCAGATGTACGGACACGAAGCGTGGCGTTTGGAGAGACTCCGTGACCTCAAGGCCAAGTACGACCCTTCCAACCGTTTTCGGTACTACAACCCGATCATCAGGGGGAAGATAGACGCACCTTTCAACTAGAGATGCCACGGATGATCTTGCAAGATCAAATAATGGGTTTTTTTAGCATGTTGCAGTCTGTATAAGTTTACATGGATTGTCGTTGACACAAATAGACATATTTTACTACCGACTAGCATACACTAAAACATAGCACACTTTAGATATAAAATATTAAAGGGTACAGTATAAACTAGACTTAGCACTATTACAGAGTTACCCTTAAAGTAGAAAAGGATATTGGGAAACAGCCTAAATAGCTACACATAAGCTTACGTAGGCTAAAGTGTAGAAATACGTATTACATCTAGTAGGTGCTAATACTTCAGCCCTATCCAAACATCTCATAGAGTCGTGTGATGACTATGAAGGCATTGCGATAAAGTCTTCACTTAGAGCCATGCAGCCGCAGTTCTAGAAAAAGGTCGGACGGAAGAGCCTCAACGTGGCTAAATTGAATTAGGCTTTATAGCCGGGCACAGAAGCTAAACACGCAGAGCGCAGAAAACAATGGATCTGACGAGCGATCAGCTTCGAGCAACCCAGGAGATCCAGGACGTGCAGCAAGAACTACGTTGTCGCGACATTCTTTTTGACTTAGTTGATAACGAGCAAGTGATATAATAACTAAAGGGCAAGACTATATGTACCTAGTGCCTATTCTGTATTATATGACTTTGATGAGGTTGAGGAATATGGGTCTCTGTGACCGCGGCAGCCCCCGAAAATCTGGTAGGCGAGGCAGATATTCGTCGTAGATAATATCAGTTTATGAACCTAGGTTAGTTCTCATATTGTTCTGCATATGGTTCCCAGACAATAGGATTGCCGCATGTGGCACAAAGCAGTGTATGATACCATTTTGATAGCACCTATATATTGATGCAATATTTGCTCATTGAGAAACTAAAGCTATAGAGAGAGAAGCACCCCCTCACAGGAAGCATGATCGGGGCTCTTTTAATCACCTCCGTAAACGATATCCGCTTCCCTGGACGCAGGGGTCACTTTCAGGTTGCTCACCGAGGGACCCGTGATGTTGGCAGACACTGTCGTCTGGAAGGGAGCCAGCAGTTTGAAGTAACCGGTCCAGTCTGAGGGCCAAGCGGGCAGGAGACGGATCTGAGTGTTGTTCCCGGCGAACGTCTGCATGAGCATCTCTTGGAGCCCAATGGACGCGCTGCCGTAATGATTCAAGTCTGGAGGCCAGTCATAGTTCGGCCCCTTGAAGGTTGGGAAGCGAAATGTGGTGCTATCGGCAAACCTGCTAATTGTGTTGTTGGCAGCAAGGTCTGTCAGTCCCATACGAGCATACCAGATCTGATCCTGCCTCCAGCCGCTAAGAACCAGTTAGCATTGTACACTTGATCCTATCGCAAGAAAGCAAGATGGAAGTGCTTACTATGTGCCATGGTAGTCAGCGGAATCGGTATCGTTAAAGTATGTATGCATGGCATAGCTCAAGTTAGTCGGCTGGCCGAGGCCGTATTCACCCCAGGCTGTTAAATTGTTAGTAGGTTGAGGAGCAAACTGAAGGGGAACGGGGCATATCAGAAAACTTACGAAAGACGGAGTACATTGCTGTGGGCTCGTCATTCATCGTGAAGGAATAGTTCGTAGCTGGCGCAATACACACCAGGTCTGCTCTCGTGTCAGCTCAACCATCCTCCCCTTCTGCGAACGCTATCTGCGGCAGGTTGTCGTTTACCTATCGCACCGGGGCACGGCTGCATCGGGGTTGTTGGAACTCGGGAAAAGTATTCTTCGTAGTATGACGTATTTCCTTTGACGAGACCAGGGCTAGTTTGCAAAAGGTCACTAATCGTCTTGCGCAACCCAGAGACAGTCGACGCAGGATTCAGGGCAAGCTTGTAAGTCTCGGCCCCTGAACTCGGGTAGATGATCAAGGTACCATTCTCGTCGAGCCCGTTCCGCTGCTGGTAATATTCGTCAAACCAGGCGAGCTGGTACTCGACAAATGAGATCCAGGGGGCTACGTCAATACCGCCGTATAGGTTTGCCTGAAGCACCATGTCGGCGAACTCATTTGCCGCATCGTTGAGCCAGCTTAGCCAGTCGTTGAAAACGATGCCTTCTGGGTAGAGGGAGGTTCGCTGGCCACCGTCGGAATATGCGTTGGCATTATACTCGTATACATTGGGCAAACCCGTGTTGTCGATCTGCTCAGAAGTTAGACCAACGTCCAGACCGAAGTACAACTGGCCCAGTTTACGACTTGTCGGCGAAATGTTGCTATAGAAGTCGAACTGCTCTGCTTTCATGTTAGGCCTGAATAAGACCGAGTTGGTCTAGGGCAATGGGGCTGCTGGCTCACGAGTCATGATGTCAAAGTCACCACTTTTGAGAAGCGGCCAGTACAAAAGCCTTTGGTTTTGAGCCGTGAATGTACCGCCGGACCATTTTCTGTAATCCGGAGTGAAGCCCCGCCCGCCGCTTACGAGGACGGGATCAAAGGTAAAGAGCCCGCCGTTAAACCTAGTCGGATATTGGCCCTTGGCGTTACAAGCCATCATGTATCGAAAGTAGTGGTAGTTCTTCCCTACCTGGAAGCCTGGATCGGTCGCCGGGGCATCAGGATTGATGACGATATACGACCTGTCCCAGAACGAGTGCCACCAGTCGATCGTGTCTGCTTGACTGGTGGTCTGGCTCAAAGAAGCATTGTTCATCAATCCGGTAATCCAATCTTCCACGTTTGCCGTCTGGACCTGTCCTGTGGAAACATAAAGCTGGAAGGACTTGGAAGGTGCAGTCGACGCCAGGTTGTAAGAGGTGAAACTAGTATTCAGATACGTTCCATTGGTAATCGAGCCAGGTTTGAGTTGAGGGGACGTCATGAAGGCTCCAAACTAATTACGTCGACGAGTTAGCCTCGTTTACAAGACTTGCAACTGGGGTTAAGTTGAATCGAACCGTATTGTTTCTCATTGGATTCCACAGAGAGTCGGGGTCGATTGAAGTTAGATTCTGCTGGATGACCTGAAAGTTGAAGAGGGGCGTGTCCACGTTATGGTGGTAGCTCAGCACCCCTCCAGATGCATGGCCAACGCGATCCGCATATTGATAGGGAAGCGGAAGTTGCGGCACGTCGTTGACTCCCCAAGACGTTTGCTCTGTGGCTGCTCTTAGCTGGATTCTGATAGGCATGTTAAGAGTTGGTAAATGAGACCAAGTAGAAAACAACCTACGCTGTTCTCCAGAGACCATTTGACGACCCTGTGTGCGCCATGACTCAAATCCAGCTGTCATGTTGAGGGGCACTGAGCTTGTGACTTCGGTATGGATGGCGGACGTGTCCACATCGACCCATAGCCTGAGCTCAGTGGAATGATCGCCCTTGATTGTCACATAACCATCGTTGATGTTAAGGCGCTGTTCAAAGACGGAGGCGTTTGGCGCAAACGGGTTTGGAGTAAAGGACAATCGCACGCGACCCAGCTTGAGTAGGGAGTTGTTCTCATCAAATGCACCGCTCTTTGCGATGTAGAAGAGGACCTCACCTGTTAGATCCATTAGCATACCGTCCCGGGGGCCAATCATGAGTAGTGGCAAACAGGCGTACCCGACTCAACCCACAAGTTCAACCCAACATCGCCTCCACCAACTGGCATCGACCCAGAGGCATTTGTACTCTGTGTCGTCCATACTGTGTCATAGCTGCGGGGAAGATGGATGGACTGGGCGCGTTGCGTTAAGCATAGCACATGATAGCCAAGCACGAGGCGTTTCAAGAAAGTCGACGCCATTATGGGGAATAGCTGGAGCCTTGAGCACACGATTGCGAGTCACAGTGCTATTGTGTCAAACCCAGACGAGGATACCGGCGAATCTCTTATATTCATTTACGGCTCCGTTAACCCCGCAAAGAATACGATCTTGCCCATGATGAGCTTATTTGTGCCATGTTGTTATCATTACCACCTTCCTCAATTCCTATGGCTTGGGCCGGGGAAACTTCCCTTTTGCGACAGTAGCCCGAGTGAATGTGGAGGAGAAATGCGGAGTGCCAGGGGTTCCCCACCCCTCCGGAGCTTGATACACTGATTGCCGGGTTTCCCGATCTGTCCGGGCCGGCCGGGGAATACCTTTTTCTTGCCATGTGTGACCCCTTCTCTCTCTGCTATCTCCGCCATCTCTTCTTGTGAGATTTGATAAAAGTACGTTGCGTACTGTTCAATACTGTTGGTGAGGGGAGTATTTATGGTAAGGCGGCCTCCAATAATACTAGGCCAACCAATGTTTGGTGCTTTATGCTACTTGAAGCTCTCTTCATCTGAGGGTAATAATATACCTACAGAGTCTCTTCGGCGTGAGCTACTCTGGGTACCGATGACCGAGGTATATCTGTGATCGTCTGGTCTTCGGCCTCAAAATGCTTCTGTAGGGTACGGCACTTTTGATGCCGAACTTCTCCGACACAAACCCGGCAAAATTGCCGTTGTATACTCAGTGCTTCTGGAACAGTAGATTACTAAGCTACAAGGGCTTAATATAGCAACAAACCTATAATCACCTCCCATCAAATGCAAGATAATTTTGAGGATGACGCTTAACGAGTTAGAGAGATGAGCAATAGGGACACTGTCCCATTGCTTTTGGGCGACGTCTGGGAAAAGGTTAAGGCTGTGGAGAAGCCAAAGCCTTCGAGCAGAATCCTCAAAATCCTTGTTTACAGTGATGCAGACAAGGCTGTTGCCTCTGCTAAGATTCTCATCTTTCCACCCCCTACTTGGAATCTCGCAAGTCGTCCTCCTGCCGAACCACTATCATGCACTAGGCAAAGACATTGACTTTACAAGAGACGATGTTCGGCCTAATGTTCTACCAATTTGGAGAGAATCCAGCGGCTTCAAACATCTATGCGACGCACGCATGAGCTTTGGGTGCTTAATCCTGGCTCTTACGGACAAGAGCGAAGCAAGGGAGCTTTGAGAAAGAAGGGTTTCCCCCGGCAAACAAGTTGGATACGTGGAGTAATCTGTCAATCATACATGCTATGCTCAGGTGGAATCACTGACTATACAATAAGGCCTATGGACATTCGCCGCGTACCCCTCTTCTGCGTCCGGTGTAGGAAGCTAGGTCATCTGAGAGATCAATGTCACTATGAGATCATATGCGGGAAGTGTTAGGGAAAGCACTTTTCCTCGGCATGTCACGGCAGAACTGACCTGGCCTGTCCCAACTGCACCAGAACGAGGGACGCCCGGCGAAAGACCAGCCCAACCTACGAGCTAGATCTGAATCACGAGACATGTACTAGCCACTGCAGCTATCCTGCGACGATCATTATGGACACTACTTACGCATCCTGCAGGGAATATTGTCCGGCTTGGGCAGCCGGTGTCCTTCAGGAGCCAACTTGCGCAAATCCCATTCCCAAGGAGTCCACGACAGAGAAGGGCGCAACAACGAAGCTCAAGACCAACTTGGCTTCCAGGAAACCAACGGCCTTTTTCACCGGGACGTGCTGTGGCCGCCCCAACAACGGCTGCCACGGCTGCTACGAAGGCATCCTTCCTCCCGCCGTTCGACTTCACCAGAGCGTCGGAATCCCCAGTTTCCCAATCTTCTGAGTCGCAATATGCCGCATCTCAAGTTAAAGACTTGAAGCTTTACTGTGGAGATGCCGATGTCCATAAAAAGCGGCGTCGCACTCGGAGTTGCGGTGGTAATAAACACAAACCAGGCGGCAATACCACAACCACTTACAGTGGTTATAATAATGAGATATACTATATAAACTAAGTAAAATCAGCTTTTAATCTTATTCAGAAAACGTATTAGGTGACTTTACTAGTACTTTTGGTACGCTAGGCTTTGTTAGATTATTAGCTTACTATATACTGATGGCCGAGGTAGGTAACAGCCGGAATTATTTAGTGTAAACAGTATAAGCCTGGTTTAAAATTTAACTAGTTAATATACTACTTTTATTTTCCGTCTAATTATTATAAGTAGGGCTACTTGGTTATTACTATAGTAAAGAAGAGCACTTCTGGTGTGTAGCCCTGGCCTAAGATAGAGGGTGGCCTAAGGTGCTGGACTATTCTGGCATTCGGTTCCATCCTCTGGTATCCTTAGGTAGAAGCCATCGTCATATGCGGCATCTAGGTACACTTGGAAGTTCTCGTCGCTGAAGGGTACTTCAGTATAGGCGTACTGGATGCCGTTGAGCTGGTTTTTGGCTTCGTCGGGAATACCGCTCCAGTCTATGATTGGGGGGATATCGCTGCCCGAGCCCCCATCTTCTGCAGGAACAAGCTGTGAACCACCGTCATAGGTTATTACGACGTGTGTTGCTTCGCCGTCGCCGCCCGGCTTTGCAGAGTATAGGCCGTTTAATTTTGTGCTGTCAGCCTTGTTCTCGTCTCCTGCCTCTATAATGTAGCTGATACCAGCGGGAGAGAAGTTGCTAGCTTTGTCTGTGCATGATTTGGCACGAAGCCAAACGACGACTGAAACAAAGCCATGGCGGTGTTTTTCTTTCTTTGTCTGGACTTTAGGCAAGTAGTAGCTGTACATAATGCCCCGCCTGCCTCTCGATTCCCCAATCCTTGCATATGTCTGACCGGATTGTCTGGTGTCTCTACAGCTGCCACCAGGTTTTCCCGATGGGTAGAGGCCAGCCCTGCAATTCTCAATCGTCAGCTGTGTTACTCTCTTGTCTGTCTATCGGTTCAATGCTTACCCTGCGGCGCCTTTGCTGTCGACTGCAGCGTATGAGACGCAGCCTGACTTGAATTGGACTAGTGGGGAGAAGCGGTCTTCCAACTCGCCGTCCAAGCCCGGGGGCAGGTACTGGGCAAACGGGGCAACCTTGTCGTGATCTGCCCAACGGTCGTTGACGGCTACATCTCCATGGTACTTCTTGCGATGAGTGACTCCCTTGTAGACTCCGAAGCCAGCCAAGCCACCGACTATTAAGGGCAAAATGGGCGCCATGTTGACGGTATGTATAAGTTCGTTCGTTCGACGTGCGTGGTTGGGACCGTAGATGGTTGAAAGACAGCGCAATAGTACTTATAGTACACAGCTCAGGATCAAAACCCACATAAACTAAGTTTATTACACAGAACATAATGCCTTGTCAGCCGCATGCTCATATCAGCGGACCCGTAACATATACACAGCTCAACTAAACCTCAGCATGTCAAAGGTACAAACCCCCCAAGTACTACGCTGACCTTCGACATCCTGGAGGAGGTTTAAGAAGCCCCTTTGTCGCTAAGTAAAGAATTTATAAGATCGCTAGAGAGATTTCTTGATTGCCGTTATAATGGCCCCATTTTGGAGGGGTGTGCGCTGCAATACTATAACAGCATTGAACGCTAGATAGCGTATGTGGATCATCATTTAACCCTAACGGCGCTTTCTACCGGAACATATACCTCTCCGGAAATGACCGGGCTAGCCCAAATTTTAAAATACTGACTAATTGCCCGTTTCTATATGTGCAATTACGAATGTAATAATTATGCATCCTCTTTTTCGGAATTTTCCTTCAGCGACGAGATCCTCTATACATTGTTAGCAACACATTTGTAAATACCACAACAGAGGTAACTAGCATTTCAAATTGATTGCCACCACCTGCAACGAGAATTTAATGTACTTCGTCACAGCACGCTTCATATATGCCACAGGACACTTGTAAGCGGCGACTCAAGCGTCTGATGAGTAGAACATCTTCTCCGTCATGCCAGGACCAACACCATTGCTCGGATGAAGCTCAAAATCTTTGACATCGTAGAGCATGTCTAATGATAGTGTGTCTTCGTCATATATATAATAGCCTTAGGGGTAAAATATATATCCTAATAGTTTATACTCATTTCATACACATAACCCTAGCTATTATCGTAGTATATTATATAGCCTTCGGGGTAAAATGTGTGTACTATTAAATTTCCGTATTTTAGGTACGGAAACCTATTTTAGATCTGTACATAAAATTTATGCCTACACTCTAACAGGTTCCCTACAATATCTTGTGTCATTCCGCCAAATCTGACATGACCTATAACAGTGCAGCCGCATGCTCTTCGGCAATTCCAACGCATCTGAAAAGGGCCATAAGCAGGCCACAGCCAATTGCATTGTTTCTTGCAGCCTTGTAGCCGGTACGCAGGGCCAGCGACCGTCCTGTCAGTAGGCCTGCGGCAATGCCGCTCTATAGGTCCTCCTTGTGACGGAGCCCGGACACAACGTAATATATGTGCAGCCCAGGAAGACCTCCAAAGGCGGCAAAATCCGATCAACGCTAGGACCTACGCTTTAATAGCTGTCACGGCAGTAATTCTGCGCTTACTAGCTTGTGAGCTACGTGCACCCTTAACACTATGCTGTATTGTACTACTGCTCACTTCGAGAGAATCGACCAATGATGAACGAAACCCGAGGTCGACCCGGGTTTCATGCACTCCCTGCGAGCTTTCACGCTCATCATTGAACTTCCTTGCCTAAGCGAAAATATCCTTCTGAGGCAAGCGGTAGAACCAGACAGTCTGAACCAGGCCACCGCCAAAGTCCGCCTTGAGCACGTGCTTGCTGCAGTCGTCTGTGAGCTCGAACGTGTTGACGAGCTCGAGACCAACGTAGCTGGGAAGAGTAGCCGAGGTCACATCGACCGTCAACACGCCCGAGGGGCCCTTCTTGCTCTTCCCTCCCTTGCCGTTATTGTCCTTACCATTTTTGCCCTTGTCGTCCCCGCCGTCGCAGGTCACGTTGGAGAAGCGGTAGCTGCCAAAGACGCCGAGGCTGTGCTGCGCGACGAGGGCCCAGTCATGGTCCGAGTCGGTGGGTTTGGCAGGAAGAGAGACACTTTTGGGGCGCACGTCCGTCTGGGTAAGGTCGTTGGCGGTGATGACGAAGGAGATGTAGCCCGAGGGTGCGTAGACGGAGCCGCCGGAAGGGTAGACGCTATGCCATTCCGGGATGAGTTCCCCGGTGTTGGTGTTTCTGGAAGCTGGTCAGTATTCTGTGTCGAAGAGGAGAGGAAAACGCAATCGGGACGACAGCTTCGTCTTGGGGGGCTGACTTACGTCAATGTGGCATTGAGATAGCCCCAACCACCGACAATGCACTGCAAGGCTTTATCGCACTTCATGACTGGTACCGGCAGCACGTGATTAAATATATTCCCAAGGCTGAGGTGTCTAGCGACGGATATAGGGTGTAGAGATCTGGTTTCTGGTTGAAATGCAATTCAGATCCAAGGGCGAAATAGGTGAGAACTTATAGATTAATGTTCTCCTCCGGATTCTCATAGCCGTTATCGTGTTTCTGCAGGGAACCGGTAAAATACGATTTGATCATTTCGGCGACGACTCTCGGCCCCATCCAGAGCAGGCTGCACAGTGAAGCTGCCACGCGCGCATTTCAGAAGATCAAGGACACACTATTGAATTATTAGGTGCGACGTTACACTGCGAGGCTGAAGTCATTTCCACAAATACCTGTCACCAAACTGTAATAACACGTCATGGCTCAGACATGTCTACGGTGCAAATCTGCCAGCCTGGCTCGTAACTCCTCTCCCTTGGGTGGCTTGCTAGATTAAAGGTGAAAGGATAAACGCGAAACGAAGTTCGTGGTGTCCATTTCATCCAAGCGCAGGTGTTCTCAAGCAACAAGTGTCTCAGTTGTGAGTGTGTTTGCTGATTTCTTTACTATTAGTTCTACATGCACTCTCTGAAGGGTCTGATTGGTTTGGCGTTGAGTCTGGTCACATGGGGTATGAGTTATTGAGCTTGGCTGTAGGAGGCTGCAGTCAGCTGACAGGCAGGGTGTCAGGCGACAGCGTGACAGCCATTCGGCTCATCAGTTTATTATTGCAGGCTAGGCAGATAATGCCTTGTTGACACGCAGCGCTGCATTTAGATCGACCAAGCCAACTGTAGGCCTAAAGTTGACTGGTTGACTTGAGGCTATTCGCAAAGTTGATTGGTTAGTTATTCGTCATTTTAACCAATGGTCGTATATGAAGCCGCAGACTGTGACGCGACGAAAGGTTGTTCGAAGTGTGCCAAGGAGATGGCGTTGCGGCTGATTGGGCTCGTTGTATCGCCGTATTATCGTTGGTCAAGATAGGGACGGTTTCGGCACGGTCCGTTTTTGATAAAGGTCTTGATTACTCAAGATGTTCTTGACTATGCTGCTGGCGCTTGCAGGCAGATCGAGGGCGATATTAATGGGTCGAGCAATGGATCAGAGAACGGTGATAAAAAAAGCTCGAGACGCTGCGCGACATGAAGATGAAGTATAACAGAGGGCTGGAAGCATGCCCGTGGCTGGTGTGGACAAAGGTCGAGTGAGGAAGCGTTCGGCTCTCGAGCATGGAGGTTATTGATGTCGGATGGAGACAGAGATTAGGCAGGCTGCCGCTTCCCAGTCGTTGAGGGGTGCAGGATTGTGTCGTAACGGAGCTCGCCAAAGGTCGGATTGCTGCATCGAGGATGGGGGGAAAACGTTGGTAATGCTGTTGCGCTTTTGCCTCGAAAGATTCCGATTCACGTCATCGGTGTTATGTGCAGAGCGCCGGTTGAGAATGCTGGAGGGGTCTTGGCAATTACCTAGGTGTGGTGGCAGCTGGGTAGGATGCGTAAGTCAGAGAGGAAGCCGTCAAAAGACGTGATGAACATGACATACCGGCCCACCCACCGACAAGTCCGGCGGTGATGCTTCGATTGGGATTTGCAATTCTTGGAGTTTTGCTGTTGCTGTTGCTGCAGTCCGAGGGCCGCGTTCCTTCCCTTGCCCCGTTCCGCCTTTCCAATCCAATGCCTGAGGAAGGAAGGAAGGAGGCCTCACAGGACCACCTTCCTTACCTCTTGTTCTACAATCATCTCGGCCCTCAATGGCGTGATCCGCGCTCTTTGCACCACTCTCCTTCCTTTTGCATCATTCAAAAAATGTTCACTCTAAACCAAAAACCAGTCTATTTCAACATCGCCAGCACGCAGATACACACGTCTGTCTACCTGGACAGTAGAAGAAGCAGAAGAAGCAGAAGAAGCAGAAGAACGAGCAATCAGCCCCGACCAGAGCCCCAACAACAAGAACATAGTCCTTGGATGCGTTGTCTGCGCCGTAGACGCCCTTGTAGCCTCCACTGATGCGACAGATACACACAGCCACAGCCCGAACGCTCCAAAGGGACCCAACGGCATGTGAAGCAGGAGACGAGTGTGGACATGGTGGGAATGGGATGGTCTTGCAAGGGATTTCTGCCTGGCACCTCGAGGTGAAACCGTTGATGCACAGCTCGATTGAAGGATGATAGGATAGAGGGATGCTTCGATCGCAGACCGACAATGATCCAATGGGAGGGATACCAGCTTGGTGGCAGTGCCGACAGAATTACTTTTGGTGGAGTACGGGTATTTAGCCGTAGGCACTTTGGTATTTGGCCGCAGCACTAACAGTCCTCTCACACCTTCCCTCAACTATTCCTCTTACCCTTAAATATAAAAAGAACACATCTCTTACCTAAATAATATCTCCAACTCTAACCCTAATCCTTACGCCTAATCTCTAACCCCATGTATCTTTCTATTTTTTTCTATATATTAATTGCTTTTTCCCGTCTTAAGATACTCTTATTTCTAGAGAGTATAGTTAGTGATGTGAGGGAGTTTAGATGTGGGAGCTGTTAGTGCACTTTTTATGGAGATAAAGCTTTGACCTTCCTTGGATATGTGCACTTGCCTAAAGCAGTTAAATACTGCCGAATACCCGCACTCCTCTTGGTGGCCATGTATAACCTGCTGAGGACCGAAACGTGTTTGTGTGTGTGTCTTTGATTTGTCTAATTAAAGGTTTGCTCCCTGCATATCCCTTGGAGGAAATGCGGGTAAGACATTGGGATGGATGGTGTCTAAGTCTAGGTACTGCAGTCGATCATCAGGTCGCTCATGCGGATAGGTACACATTTGGTACTAAGTGAAGGCTACTAGGGACAGCCTTGTCTGCTTGTGTCATGAGGTGAGTAAGAATCTGACAACCACAACCCTGCTTCCGATGCCGTTAGGTTCTGCAGTCTCGGGTATGTCAAACAGCGGCATAAGTGACGGGCCGGTCGTCCTCAAAGGAACAGGTTGCGGTTTGGTTAATGCCCCCCC
>JASUDE010000764.1:0-16336 GCA_034509685.1 Colletotrichum cereale | reverse complement strand
TAACTTATTATACTTTTTATTACCTAATAGACTAAAAGAAAAGTAGTACCTTTATTTTACTTTAAATTTTAAATATTTAATACCTTAATAATATAAGTAATACCTACTATTTCTAGTTAATTACACTATACTTACTTTTCAATAATAATAGTATATTTTCTTATATATTTACTTTTTTAAAAATATATACTTAACTTTATATATTTCTATATTCAAAATATAACTATAAATATATATATTTTAAAAATTTAAAAATAAAATATAAATACGTATTTATATTTATATTTATATTTTATATTCTATATTTATATTTTATATTTATATTGTATTTTATATTTTTTCTTAGTATACTAGCTATTATTAAGCTAGTAGGGAGTAGCACTTAACTTATTATTATTTTTATAAGTAAAGTTAAAAGTATATAAAAGGCTAGCTTTATAATATATTTAACTAGTAAAGTACTTTTATTACTATCTACTTTTAACTTAGGAAGGGAAGAGGAAAATAAGAAAATCCTATTATATTAGTCTATATAGTATAAAGGGGAGTACTAGTAGGGTGTTAGTAGGGTACTAGTAGGGTCTAGTTACTTAGGTAAAGCCTAGGCTAATATACTAGGCACTAGCCTATAATATAACTTTATACTTATACTAATTCTATTAAGAATTAAAACGCTAACGCTTCTTTTATAAATCCTTAGTAAAAGGCTTAAAGGGTAGTAAGAATTAGTCTTTATAAAAGAATATAAATAGTAGAAGAAGAGGCTTATAACCTAGCTATTAATAACTAGAATATATAGGATATACTAAGAAGCTATGGTAGTACTTCTTATTATAAAGACTACTATAATATTATACCCCTATATATTAATAAATACTCTTAATTATATATCTAGGCTTATTAGAGGAGTTAGTTTAGCTAACTTTTACTTATCCTACTTAACAGGTTACTTATCTATTATTTAATTATAATATAATATAGGAATCTACGTAACTATATTATTATAAGCAGGTTAAAGTAATTAACTATACTATAACGTAGAAGCTTTAGTAATAATACACTTATATTATTATCCCCTATTCTATAGTATATAGTTACAGTTAGCTAGCACCTAACTAGTTAGTGTTAAATTTAATAAAGTACGTTTATTGCTTAGGTGTATGTGTAATTATTCACACCCCTGCGATAACTCTGCCGCGTGCGCAGGCCCTTAATTGTGGCCGGTATTTGTGCCTGAGGCGACGAGCGAACCGGTCGACCTGGAGCGATCGGCGGCTCCCAATTCGCAGCGGGCGTTCCGCTCGCGCGTAGCGATATCATCGGTATTCCCTTAGGAAGTCTAATAAATTAGGCTATAAGTATAACTTAGGAAGTAGTTAGATAGTCTATATTTATATAACGTTTGAGTACTAATCTTGAAAGCTTTTATGCTATAAACCTTAGTAGATTCGCTTGTTATGAGATAAATTTAATGTATCAACAAGGACTAACTAGATGGTCTGTGTATAAAGGACAAAGATTTCCGCTCTAGCCTACCTCAACTTTTCTCTTCCCTAAGGTGTTTCTACATATCTCATACCTCTTATCAATATACAGCCCCTATCTATTCCGTTCACACTAAGGATGCGTTTCTCAATTATCACTTTTACGCTTGCTATGACTGCAATCGCCTCCCCAGTACCAGACGAAGAAGCAAATCTAGAATCTCGTGATGTCTTACATCAACTCCAATCCCGAGGTTGGTGCCTGAGCCGAGACAGACGATGCTCTTGGAAGTCTAAGCCTTGTTGCCCTGGGCTTAGATGCAGGGATGGACTTTGCGATAATTTCATAACGAATCAAATTTGGCCTATTTCAGACTAGGTACTTAACCTGACGGGCCTGATATAAGTGTACGACTGAGACGATAGTAACATAGTTATAGGCTGCTATTCTATTGATGTTGCGACCTAACAAGCACGACATGGTTAGGGTCGCCCCACCGGCGCCTGGCGGCTACCACACGGGATATATGCATGCTGCACGGGAACACGTCAGACTCACCTGTCGGAAAGGAAGAGTTATGGTGCAAGTCACGATGATAAGAAGGACCGACGAACGATAAGCGGTCCTAGGACATGGACCGACATGCTAAGGGCGGTCCACGAAGGAGGACCGACATTGTGATATCGGTCCCAGGAACACCAACAGGAATCAGGACTTGTATATAGGATAGACTTGGAAGCACTCAAGGACAAACTCCCATAGCTCTTCAGCAATCAACTTTGTGACTCCCTCATAAGGACTCCCAGTTATCCTAAGCTGTGTCTAAACACTTGAAGACCTTCGACCTTTGTTAGATACACGATTGATCACCGTGCATCTCGACCAGCAAGATTACCAACAGACCAGCAAGACCCGATATACTGTAACCGAGTATCAAGCCTCAACATCCCATAGGGGATGACACCGCTGAAGGATATCTGGCCGTAACACTTAGGCAGGATGACTAGGATTGCTTTTTTGAAACAGGTGGGATACTAGCCCTTGCAGATATATCTGCTATCGAGCGAGAGGACAATCTCCTTAATAACAGGCTACGCTGTCTTGAGAATGGCTGTAGTGATTCTATTAGACTTAGGGGTAGTGCTTCCTATAGAGAAAACTGACGTTTGCACCTTATGTTTTGTAACCTATAGGAAAGGAAGTTTGGTCTCCTAGTGAGGTCTTAAGCTCTCTGCTGATATGTCTGTAGATATAGCGGTATTTCTAAGAAGAACGCAGGCAAACAAGTTACGCTTCTTTTCTAGTCGTGAAATAATCTCAGCTGGGTTGCTTCTACCTTAGAGTGGTAGGGTCTAGAAATATCCGGACGCTTTATACCACCCAACTATTTTGAAAACCCCTTTACTAGTGGAGGCTGCAGCGATCTTTCCTCTCTAGTGTATGTCCTTAGAGCGCCGTAGCTAATAGAGAAAGTCCTGTTTTAAAGCGCCCTCCTCGTTTCGCTCCCATTAACAATCTATTCCTAAAGCGCAGAGTCTTACTACAGTTACTTACTCTTTTATTTATGTAGGCTTGGTGTTTCCGCCTGTAGTTCCCGTCTTAGTATAGCCTCCTAGGTCCTCTGCTAAGCGTGCGCCTTGTTAAAGCTGTAAGCGCTTCTCCAAGGCAATCTGTAAGCTGCTTTACTAGCCGGTCTAACGCCCGTGGACCCCTTACGACGCTTGCAGTGTGGCGCATAGGATAAATGTCTTGCGACAGCCCCCAAACACCGGCCATTCTATCATGAAAGGAGGCCCCTTTCGAGTCATAACCCCCAGGCTCTGCAGCCTAATAATCTCTCTTGGGCACTGATCGACAGAACTTCGGCAAGGTATATTCAGCAAAGGCCCAGCCGAAGTTAAATCTGCCTGGTGGCAGATTCATGAGCCGTTCCAGTTGCCGTATAAGGCAGGTGTCTGGAATGAAGTCCCTATCGATATTCCTTCCCATTAACCTCTGCCTCCATTAAGAGCTATCATCTACTAATGATCGTGACTCAATCCCGCCTCCTTATGGTCTGTATCTCTAGCGCCTATATATATGACAATGCTAACCTCCTCTAGCCGAGGGTCCCGGACTGCTATAACGCTTGAACGGTTCATATCCATGGCTGAACCCCTGAAAAGGATAGGCTTAGGTGTGCTTGATACCACTAGATTCCTGGGCGTCGTACGATGCCGACGCAGCATCCGCCACTACAACTACCGAAATAATCTTCGTTCTATTGCTTCATTAACTTACACAGCCAAGTGACCTGAACTGGTAACTGGTGGACGGTAGACGTCAGCTTCAGTCGGATATTTACCTCTAAAAGTCCTAACTGAAGCCTAGGCTGTTTGAGAACCATGTAAGTGTTTGTTAAAACCATGACTCTTAGCTGTTATGCCCTTTCACGTCAATCTCGTTAATGTAACCTAAAGCCGAAATGGAATAATGTCTTTATGCCAATTTATACGCCTTGTGTTCCTGTAATAGAGTCTATATTTCACCTGCTGCGTAGTACTAGCTAGGTGACTTGTAAGTGCTCTTCCCCGTATCGTACCACTACGAGCATGTTCGACTGTTCGACTGCTTTGTTCCTCCCACTTCTTCCTACTCTTTCATCTGTAGGCCCTTCTACACTACCCATGATGCAGCCGGGATCCCACCTTTAAGCCATGTTAGTGATGTAAACCTTTTAAGGTGCTGAAGGCACGTATAAGGAACAGCATTCTGCCTATGTAACTTGTAGAAGGAAGTACAACAAGCCTATAGATCTCCTAAACTATAAATAGTAAACCTATAAAGCCTGGCTAAAGCCTTTAAGAGCTGTTTAACTTAATACTAGTTTACCAGGACATATATTGAGGTCGTGGAGATGGCATACAGATAGGTGTGACGTTAGTAAGTGCGTGGAGCCTTTAGTCGTCTCGACCTCTTCCAGCCTGTAGAGGATGGCAGTTTTAGCCGACGTGTTGGCCGAATTCTCAGTTAGCCCTACTGCAGCTCAGTGGGGTCTTCTGCAGACTCCGCTGGAGCTCAGTCCGCTCACCTAACGCTTAGGCTTGGCTATCCCGTGCTCAGGCCGGGTCTTATGTGCTCACCGAATGCTCACCAATCGCTCAGCTTAGCTCATGCTGGCTCAGGCCTATCCACCCCGCTCAGCTCCGCCAGCTATCGCCAGATCTGCTAAAGCTCGTTTAGTAGCCACAATTTTCACTACTTTTAGTCTAAAAATACACCAAACCTACTAAAAGTAATCTCGACTTAGATAACTGTAATTCGTAGGACTACCTAGCGTCTGTAGCACCATAACGCCTATAAATATAGCGCAATAATACCCTATCTTCCCTATAAATACAGCGTCCTAGTGCCCTACTACCTCTATAGCTATAGCGCGTTAATGCCCTATTCACCGCTATTACTACAGTATACCTATTGCACTATCCCACCTTATGCTGTAGCGCGCTTGCTGCTCTAGAGGCCCTGTGTTTACAGAGCCACCCAGTGCAGTTGTCTCTGGTGTCAACGGCCCTTTTTGCGGATCTGCGCTAGCTGTTACCAGTAAGTTGTGTGTGGCTCTTTTGGTTCACCTTGGCTGTATTCGATAGAACATGTTTGGACGGACTAACGCTGAGCCTATCGCATGATGAGAGAGACAGGGCAATGAAACGATAGTTACAAGCTGAATAGAGAGGTGACGAATCAAACGGCCAAATCGTGTGGGGATGGGACTCCTTCGTCAAGGGTGAAAACATGGAAGATTACATTAGCACTAGCGTACGTCTACTCCCCAGAGTGCCAAGCAGCAGTGCATAAACAGATGCACATATCCAACCCATCTTTATAGACGCGAAAACGGTATGCTGTCCATTCCAAACGGAGATGCTCGGTGTTAAGCTTTTCCTTCCGGAGAGGAGCCCGTTTAGAGGCCACCGTTTTCGGTTGCCAAAAACAGCACTCAGTGGTGGTTCCTGACCCGAAAAGAAGGAGTGTAAGGGATCCAGGACTATAGGATTCAGAGCGGGATCCAGAACGGGACTAGAAAACTAGTAGAAATAAAGCGTATCAACAGGGTTGAAGTCGGTCTCCCGCAGCGCCATACGGTTCCACATCGTCAAGTCCAAGTCGGTCGAGATCCTGTCCGCGGTCCCGGCGTAGATGTGGAACCCGCAGAGGCTCATGTTTATCACAGACGGCAAGAGCAGCTTCACAGGGTACGTCAACATTTGAATCGTGACGGACTAGATAACCCTAGACGGTATTATAGCTTGTGGCTTTAACCTAGAGGTAAGTATGTGGTTTTGTAGGGGTTAGAGTGGGAGGAATTATGATGTCTATAACGCCGCTATGAGTGGGGATCTAAGAAAGGTATAAGAAATTAGGCTTTAGGATTGTAGGCGTTTAGGTTAGGGGATAGTAATAAAGATTATCTACAACCTTAAGATTACTATAGCGCCTAAGAAACAGGGCTTTAATATTTCTCTTAGATAGTTAGGCTGTATGGTTATGTAATTACTTATATATATAAGGATATTTATACCTTAAGCCTGAGTTCTTTGTGACGGTGTTATCTGTAACGTATGTCTTAGCTAACACGATTGTGCTACTTGGGGCTACGATATTAAGCTTCATCTAATTCTCTCACGCCGGGGCACCCGGCTGCTGAGTCCAGACACATTGGCAGAGTTACCCCTAGGCGAAAACGGCATAAAGTCACTCTTACAGCTACGTGGGGTGTCAGAGAAGTGAATTCAGATGGATGCTTCGACCGGGAGAGATGATCATGTACCTTTGCAGCTCTGGCGCTGTACCTTTCCGCGAATCTTTGACTCCTCATATGTCTTGCAAGGCGTTTTGGGTCCAGGAAACAAACCTGGAGCACCTCGTCGCCCTTGTCCTGCCTAAACAGCTTCCTGAAAAACACGCTCGCCTCATGGTCGGTGCCAGTACTACTGATCATCCGCGTCCTTCCGAAACGCTTGCTCATGGAGAGAGTCGTTTGAGCCCCTGAACACGAACGCTGCCTCATCAAAGCCAGTGTGAAGCAGCGGCTTGTCCAGACCTGCAATGGGCAACCAGATTGTCGATATGAAGGCAAAAGGCTCGCGCTCATACCATGCTATGGCGATGACTTTGTCATTCAAAGCGGTGGGGGATGTCTTGTCGAAAACCTGGTACGTGGGGAGAGGGCTTAGGGAACAAGCGCCCAGTGTACACAAAGAGTCTTGTAAATAAATCCTCTCGTCCTGGCTCATGGTGAGACCTGGAAGGTCCAGGACCTCTATGCTGTAAACTCGACGCATCACAAGATACACTGGCTTGATAAGTCTGCTTGTCAGACGCTGCAAGTCCCGCGTGAGTCCCAACTGTATTCGCTGGCTGCTCATTTGCCTTGATAATACATCACCATCAATCCAACCTGAATTCGATCTAAAATCCATATATCGTGAACCTCGCAAAACCGTTGATACATCGTCGAGGGCGTCCGGCCCCCGCGCCAGTGCTTGGAGAAACACCGAGGATGGAACCATCAAGTAGAACAATGCTGAGAGCTTGTCCAACTTTATGAACAAGATGTATTCTAATCATGCTTGGGTTGGTACAATATGAAGGGAAAGATGAAACGAATCTATTTTTGCTTCTGGTCATCATGTTACTATTTTCCAAGCATACATACATGTGTCCCAATTGCCTTCCGTAGTGTCTCTATTCATTCTACCATTCGACAGCTCGGGTAATCTTTTTCTGTTTCCTTACGCATCTATCCCCTTCTCTTGGAAAGCCTAATGAAAATGACATGTCTATATGCATACGCGCCCTTGTGTGCCACCCACCCATTGACAAGGTGAACACGCCAGCTTAACAGCTACACTGCGCAATATGACGTAGCATTGTCTCGGCCTGGAAGTAATGCCCTCGATGCTGTCTTAGGACGAGATCTCCTTACAGCACGGCAGCAACTCAAAGTTCCAGATGATCAAGGTCACAACAAGCCGCAACTCCAAACATGCCAGTTTACGTCCAAAGCAGCCCCTGGTCTTTAGCCCAAACGGGATCGCCTGGCCGGCAGTGGCGTCGTACGCCTCCCCGCCCGTCTCTGCGTTCGCCACCAGCCACCGCTCCGGCCGGAAGACGCCCATATCGTCGTCGTCCGCGGACCAGGACCGGACGTCGCGCCCGAGACGTCTCGCTGCGGCGCAGCGCCTCGTCGATTTTGAACTCGGGCGAGGTGAAGCTGGGGCCCAGGTTGGGCAGGAGCACCTCCGTGTCCCGCGCGCACTGCCGGTCCACGACGGGCGCCGTGTGGGCGAGCCGCAGGACCTCCTCGACGACGGCGTCGAGGTACGGGCTCCGGGTCCCCGCGATCTTGCCGTGCAAGGGGGCGTGCCCCTCGGCCAGCGCCGCGGCGTAGGCGGCGCGCAAGGCCTCGCGGAGCCTGGTCTGCGCGCGCTCGCTGTCGATCAGGAGCTTCACGCCCCAGCAGAGGGTGGTGGTGGTGGTGTCGTGGTCGGCCATGATGAAGCCGAGAAGCTGGGATCGTCAGCTTCTGGTCTGTGGAGAGCAGACGGAAGAGAGGCAGGAAGGGGGGTGGGGGCTTACCTCGTCCTTCATGATCGGGGACCAATATACCGGTTCGCGGCCTTCCTTCTTGGCAAACTTGCGCTCTCGATGGATGACGAGATCGATGACCGACTTGACCCAGGACTCGCTATCCTCGTCTGCATCTCTCTAGAGTTTCTCCACAACACAGGCGACCTTGTCTTTGACAAACTCGGCTCGCATGTCCATGAGCCTCCTCTCCCTCGGCTGGAGGCGTTTCCACCACCACGCAAGCTGGACGAACCCCGAGTCCCCGATATCCTAGATGAGGTCGCCAGCCGCCAAAATGGCGCCAATGGACGTCCGTCGACGACGAGCGCCTTGGCCCTCCACAGGTCCACCGGCCGGGGCGCGCTCTCGTAGATGTTGGGCGCGGCGACGCCGCTGAGGAAGGCGGGCGTCATCGGGTCCTGCAGCAGGCGGCGGTGGGCCTTCCACTCGGGCGGGCCCCGTCTTGAGGTTGATGTAGAACTGCGGGATCTCGCTGCTGAGGAGGGCGATGGTGAAGTCGGAGTGGTCGAACTCCTTGCGGCGCATGAGTATGTCTTGCGCTTCGCGGAAGTCACTGACGACTACCGAAGGCTTCGCAAAGGGCATCACAAAGACTTGGAAGATGGGGCTGTTTCGGCGCTGGCCCTGGCTGACCATCCACCGCATGGGGCTGCCGTTGCAGTTTTTGACCATTGCCGGAATATCGCCGAAGATGGACTTGAGTGCTGACGGGTTGTATGGGATTCCGGCAATGGGCTTGGGCAGGAGGTACTGATAGAGGGCATATAGCGCAATACCTATGGCTGCGGCCACGATGCCGAGAAGGCGATGCGCCGTACCTAGGTTCTCTAGAGCCCCGGTTTCGAACAGAGCTGACTGTATGGTGTCGAGGGTTGTCATCGTGACTGCAATTTTCAGGATGGGCTGAAGTCGAGCAGGTAGTGTCGTCCGTGATAATTCTTCTCAATGTGAGTTAGCGATATATTGAAGAAGGGAGCTACCTACCATGTCGGCTCTCGATATCGGCCACGATAGGTCATTAGTAGAGCTGTATTCACATCCTGACCGGTGTCTGTCGTGATAGAAATCTCACAATGAGAGTCGTCAAGAGGACATCAGCCTTAGGGTCACTATGTCCTTGGACTTCCCTCCTGATAACCACTGCCTTTCCCCCCATGAAGGTCATTACTTAGGTCGGTGCCTGATCTTAGTGCCTGATAGATTCGAGCTGGTTTGTCACCAGCTAAGCCGCTAAAATACTAGAACATTAACGCTCACAAGTTGACACTATTTTGTAGGGACAATAGAGACAGCGTCAACCAATTAGTCGCTCTGCTTAACGTTCAAGAAATTCTTAAATCGCGTGGCGTTAGTTATAGTGTTAAACCTAACACTACTAGTGTATATAATATAGCCTTCCTTCTAGGCTACAAATTGTTCTTAGGGATATTGTTGAATTCAGCGGGTTATAGGGGTAAAATTGCGGTATATTGTCTTGTGTCTTCTTATGTGTTCCTCTGCCTCCTAGCTGAAATTCACCTACAAAGTTATCCCTTAAGAGGTAAATAGCAGTAAATCTGTAGCCTCTTATTAGCCTAATTCCCCTATAAAGTAGGGTATATTACCTATAGATTCCCTAGCACTTTACTATATACTACTATACTATTTTACTAAATTTAATACACCCCCTTAGGGCTACCTAATTCTATAGGGTAATAACCTATAATAAGGCTAGCTTAACCTTACTTTGTATAGTGTATTCCCTTTTATATTATTAATATCCTATACGTTATCTTTTACTATATTTACTTCCTATTTTAATTTATTTTTCTTTATTTTATATATATAATTTACTTTAATTTATATCTATTAATTACTTATATATAATTACTATATAAATTTAGTAAAAAGTTATACTATAAGCGCTTTTATTATTTTATCTACTATTATCTTAGTAGACTATTAATACTTTATAATAATCCTCTCTTTAGTAACTTCTTAGTATAGCTAGTAGTTATAAATATCTATATAGTAAAGCTTTATCTATAGCTAGATTATCTTAGTACTAATAAGGTATATAGTTTATATATTATTATAGTTAATTTAAACTATAGGTTACTTTATAGCCTCTTTACTAGGTAATAGTTAGGTGCTAGCCTTACGTTTTATAAGTAGTTTTACCTTTAGTATAGTAATTAGTTAACTAGTAAAGAGAGCTTCTTTTATAGTAAAAGAAAAAGCTAGAAGCTTTACTTTAGTAGTTAACGTTATAATAGTATTTTACTTATTAGCTTACTATATTATTATTCCTTTAAATAACTTTATTACTACTACTTATAAGCTTTTTCTATCTAAGTTATTAGTAAAGCTTACGTTAGTAAATACCTTAAGGGCGTTATTATAGCTACTTTTATTTATACTATATATAAGGTAAAAGTATTAAGAATAGTAAAGATAATTTAGTATATAGTCTACTACTTATTAGTAAATATCTTTAGGATTATAGTTAAATTATACTAACTAGCTTACTATAAAAGTAATATCTAGCTAAGTTATTACTATAGTATATAAGATTATCCTTATTTTTTACTAATAGTAAGTAACTTCTTATAAAGAGGTAATTCCTCTATAAGGTAGTAAATCTTTCTTACTTATTAGGGTTAATTTTAGTATATTATTTTTATATAGTAACTTTATAGCTTTTTTATAGTATACTAACTATAATAGCTAAAAACGTTTTATAGTTTAATTATATAGTACTTTAATACCTAAAAACTACTAAAGTAGCCTACTATTTTTAAAGTAATATTATCTTTAGAAGGCTACTATTACTTCTTAAGTAGTAAGCTTATCTTTATAATAAAAAGTAAGTATATAGTTATCTATATAAAAGAAGAATATAAGGCTGTTTTTTATTTAGTAGTAATTCTTACTTACTATATAGTAAAACCTAAGCTTATAAAGGCTTTTCTTAAAGTGCTTTTACTATAGTAATAGTAATTAGTAAAGGCTATATAGTGCTTTCTAAAGCTAGAGAATTTAGCCTATATAGTAATAGCTTAGTAGTATCTCTATATATATAGTTTTATTAATTTTTATATAAATAAAGGCGTTTACTACGTTATATTAGAGAAGCTTTAGATTAAACTATATAGTAATTACTATTAGTGTTTTAAAGGATATACCTATAAGTATAGCTATATAAGTATTATATAAATCTTTTACCTATTAATTACTATAGATTACTAGCTTTACTTTAAATTTAGTGAGTCTACTATACTTATTTAGCTTATAGGTATATACCTATTAGTAACTAAGTACTTAGTGTTTTATAGCTTCTCTTTATACTACTTTACGTTATAATTATAATTCTTTATAGCTATATAGGTAGCTTTTTTCTACTTCTTTAAATTTACTTTTATATAGGTAGTTTTTTAACTTACTATATAATAGAAGGGTATAAAGTATTTACTAATAAGTACTAATTAGGTTTTTTACCTATATATAAAGGTAATTAGTCCCTATAGTAGTTAAATTACCTATTATTTACTTATAGGTTACTTTAGTAAAAAAAGCCGCTTTAAATAAGGTTTATAAGATATTTACTTTTAATTTACTAAGGCTTATAGTAAAGTCTATACTTTTCTTACGTTTAAGAGTATTTTATATATATAAGGTAGAAAAAGGTAGTATATTTACTAATATATTAAATATAGGCTAAGTAGAAAAAAGTAGTATATTTTTTACTAATATATATATAGTAGGTAAGGTAGAAAAAGGTTATATATTCTTTACTAATATATATATAGGTAAGGTAGAAAAAGGTAATATATTTACTAATATTAATAGTATATTTACTTATAAGGTAAAGTGTTTTATAGTATTATTATTACTTTTACCCCTTACGTTAAGCTTTACTAAAGTACTAAAGAATATAGCTAGTAGTAATAAAGGAGGTGTTAGCTAAAGAGTAAAGGTTACTTATAAATATTTATACTTCTTTTTAAAAGCTTTATAGTTACTTAGCGTAGCCTTAGTGTGTTATCCTTTAATAATATTACCTTCTTCCTTATTAATTTCTTTAGCCTATAGGGTTAGTATACTTTATATAATAAGTTATTTAATTTATACCTAAATAGTAGTAAGACCTTAGTCTTATAGTTTATTAAGTAAGTAGTTAATTAACCTATTAAATTTCTCCTTTTTATTAAATATTATATTATATATAGTAAATACCTTATTCTTAATAGAATACTATATATAGTATAAGTTACTTAAAGTATAACTAATTAAGTAACTAATCTATACTTATAGAGATAACTTCTTCTACTTATTACGCCTAAGTTATGCGTTAGCTATTAAAGTAAAAGCTTAGTAGCTATACGCTTATATATAAGAAAGGTTAGGCTTTATATATAGATTTATAATATTAGTAAATAGGTCAAAGTATAAATACTATACTTAATATAGGGATTTCTACCCCCTAACTACTAATAGCGTATAGTTATATAGGTATATTACTACTATATATATCTCTAGCTATAGAGCTTTAGGTAATTTTACGTTAATTCTTATATATCTTACCTTAAGGTAAATAATTACTATAATACACTTAGCTACTTTATTTTAAGCTTAGGTATTTAGTACTAAGTACTTAATAGTTACTTTATAGGTAGTAATTATCTTTATTACTTACTTATAGTAAAGTATTTCTCTATTAGTCTTAATAACCTTTACCTATATACTATAATTCTTCTTAAGGTATATAAGGAATTTATATAGTATCTAGTTAATTACGTTACTTTTATAGTTTTATAAGTAGAAATCCTATAATATTCCTAACGCGTAGTTACTAATAGTAATAAGTATTTATAAGGTATATCTACTATACCCCTTATTAAATATATAGAAGTTAATTACTATTTAGTTACTAGGTTTTATAATATTTATACTCTTGTAAAGCTACTACTATACTTAGCGCTTTATTTTACTTAGACTATAGGCTATATAGTTATAGATTATTATACTATAGCTACTAGTTATTTATACTTTTTAGGTAGCGTAAGTTAATTAGTAAAAGGCTACTACACCTAGATACTTAAGCTAGTAGTACTATAGCTTTATATCTCTATATATAGGTTTTCTTTATATTACTATAGTGTAGTAGTGCCTTTTCTATAGTAGTAAAAGCGTATTATTAGTACTCTTTTATAAAATAAATATAGCTATATTATTAGATTCTATAATAAAGTAGTATTTAAGTATATATTAATTATTCCTTTTAGTAATATACCTAATTAATAAGTAGTTAGATTAATAGAGGTAGTTATTTCCTAAGCTAGTATCTTACTAAATACCTATCTTGTTTAGTTAGTTCAAAGAGATAAGGTTTATAGTAAAGTTATAGTAAAAGATTACTTTATAAAGGTGTATTTTTACTAATCTATTATTACTTTTTATATATACTTTAGCTATCCTATATCCCTTAATTACTATAGGCTTTATACCTACCTAAAGGTAGTCTCTTATAGCTATACTATATAAGTCTCTAAACTATATAAGGTTATTAAACACGTAATTAGTTACCTCTAAATTAAGTAGTACTAACTCCTTTAGTATATATATTAGTAGTAAGAAGTAAAAGGCTATAGGTACTATTACTTAGTAGTAACTATATAGTTACTCCCCTTATTAGTAAATCTTTTATACCTTTTCTATAAGATATAGTAAATTATTAAGTTACTTTTTAACTTACTATTTTTACTACTAAAGTTATAGCTTTTCTTTATTCTAATAAGGAGGGCGCTATTTCTTAAAAATATACTAGTATTTACTTAAGTAGTAAAATCCCTTATAGGCTTTATACTTATTACTATAGCGTAATTTATTACTATAGCTATCTTTTTAGTAATATTACTTTTTATATAGTAAATCTTTATAGTTACTATATAAACCTTTAGTTATAGTAGTTAGGCTAAAAGCTTTATAACTAGCCTAGCTATAAGGCGTATTATTAATTATAGTTTTAAGGGTTTTATAGGCTGTTTTTAGTACTTTACTTTATATTAGCTAATTAATATTTATATTAGTAGCTTTTACTATAGTAAATACGTTTATCTATAATAATAATAGGCTTTACTAAAGGATTTACTAAAGCTTTATAAACTAAAGCTTTAGGCGTAGTAAAGTTACTATTTTTATATACTTAAGAGCTTTATATATATTATTCTACTCAGTTAACTATACTTTAGTTTCTTTTTTTATTATAAGTTATTTTTATATAGCTTTTTTATAGACCTTTTTATATTTACTATTAGCTATTACGCCTTTCTTACGTTAGTTAACGCCTATAGCGTTTATAAGGTTAGTTATTTATTACCTAAGGTTTTTACTAATATAGTAATACTAAGTAAGAAGGAAGTCTATAACTAATTAGTAAATAACCTCCTTTATATTAGTAAATTACTTCTTCTATTTCTTATATTTCTTTACTTAATTAGTATATTACGCTTACTTAAGCTTAAAGACTTTATAGTCTTTATAGCTAAAGTCTATTAGTTATTTAGCTTTTACTTTTACTAAGATATTTATAATCCCTAGGGTAGTTATACTAGATTATATAGCTTAGCTACTTAGTCTATTACTTATAATAGGTTAGTATTCCTTATAAAAGTTAGATATATTAACTTTATATAGTAGTACTAATTTAGTAGTAATTAATAGTTATAAAGACTTTACCTCTAGGTTAATAAACGCCTATATTTTACTATCTTTAGTATAGCTATAGATTTAGTTAATTTATAGTAGCTAATTACTTTTTAAGTATAAAATTATTACTTTCTTAGTAGTATTTATTATAATAGAGAGGTACTTTAGCTATTATAGAAGTATATATTAGACTATTAATTATTAAATTTAGTAGGTTATAGGGGTAAAATTATAGTATATTATCTTATGTTTTCTTATATATTCCTCTACCTCCTAGCTAAAATTTACTTATAAAGTTATCTCTTAAGGGGTAAATAGTAGTGAATCTATAGCCTCTTATTTGCCTAATTCCCCTATAAAGTAGGGTATATTACCTATAGATTCCCTAGTACTTTACTATACACTACTATGCTATTTTACTAAATTTAATAGATATAGTATAGGGATCTACCTTAACTTACGCTTATAGTTATAAGTTATGAAGTCGTCTTAAGTTTCCTTCACTTAAATACGCTTTCTATTTTAGTAACGATAGGTAAACGTAGGAAATAGTATTATAGGTCCTAAAGGTATAGTTTTAAAGGTATATCTTATACTAAAGTAGTATCTTATAAACCTTACACTTTATCTTATTATTAGCTTTTATTTTAGATACGTACTTACGTTTAAAGTGTTTAGTTAGGTTACTAAATAAGTAGAACTCTTAGATAAGATTATTTACCTAAGAATTATCTAGAGAGAGGCTATAGGCCTAACTAATGTATATAAAGTATCTTCTTAGCCTCTCTATCTTATTTCTAGTATAGATAGATAGCGTAGTAAGATTAAGGGGGCTAATTTCTATACTATTAGAAGGCATCTTAGAGGCTAAGTCCTTTAATAAAGGCTAAGACCTACGTATAGTATATCCTTCTTAGATAAAATAGTACTTAGATACTATATTAATAGCGTTATCTCTCTATTAGTACTGGTTTTTAAGTGTAGTGATAAGTAGAGCTATAGGGGCTATAAATAAGCGCTTTTATACTAGTCCCTACTAACAGTAGGTGTCTACTATTACAGGCTTAGTAAACTTATCGCCTTATAATTAGCACTTAATGTTATTAACTGCCTAGTTATTAGTCTATTTATATATAATTCTCTACTTAAGCTCTCTCCTAAGTCTCTACTTTTTACTATTAATTTCTTACCTAGCATCCTTATATACTTTAAAGCGTTAAGGTAGTTACTAAAGGGTTGTTATTAATCTTTAGATTAAAGGATAAGTAATAATAAATATAGATTACTCTTACGTAAGGTTAGTTAGCTAACGCTTACTAATAGAATACCTAATACTACTAGACTACTTAATTAGCGCCTGTTACGGGTTTTAGCTATAGAGGATACCCTAAAGGTTAGTGCTAATTTTATATCTAAGATAGTAATATTAGAACGGTTTAAAGCTAGTATAACCTAAGACAAGGTTCTAGAGTGCCTTACTAACATTAGCTATAGCTAGGGATTAGCATTACTTACTAAGGGAGAAGGGGGG
>JASUDE010000763.1:0-16339 GCA_034509685.1 Colletotrichum cereale | reverse complement strand
AAGGTATACTAAGGCTTTATGTTACTTAATTATAGGTAACTAATAAAGGTAACCTAAAGATATTAGTATTCTAATAGTATAAGTAAAGTATATACCTAAACTATACTTACCTTATTCTATATATAGACTTAAAGGGTCTACCCTTTATAGGTTATAAGGTTATACTTACTATTCTACCCTAGCTGCCTATATAAGCCTTCTTCCTTCTAAAGCCTTTTAATAGACTTAAAAAATCTAAAGAGAAGTTAGTTATTTTCTATATACTACATATATATAGAGTATATACTTTATATAAGAATAACTTACGCTTTTATATAAATCTAGATATTCTTTATAAGCGTTAGAGTAATAACTATATTTCTAGCCTTTTTCTAAAGTATTTAATACGCCTAAACTACTTCTCTATTATTAAAAAGCTTATTAGGCCTTAAGATAGATTTACAAACAAACTTATAGTATTTAATACTACTATAAGTAAAAGCCTAATACTAAACCTTATTATAGTTTAGGTTATTCCTAGAATATAGTTAGTATATACTAAGCCTATACCTAAGATATACTAATATTATATTACCTTAAGATTAGGTATAACTATCTACTAATCTACTTCTTATAATAGAAATAGGTTAAGTACTAGATGCTTTTTAAAAATATACTTATAAGCTTTTTAGTAATAGCTTTTAAAATATTTTTATTTTTATTTATAATTATAATATAGTATAGAATTCTATCCTCTAAGGTTTTTAAGTAAAGAGGAATAGTAAGGTAGTCTTAGATAAACCTTATAGCTACTTTACCCCTCCCTCTATTTAATAAGAGGATTCTAAACTATAGGATTAATTCCTAAAGTATACTTAGTATATACCTTATGTATACTTAAGAGTATGTTAAGTGTATACCTTATCTTATCTTATATAATATAATAGCTTAGTTAGATCTAAAGAGCTACTACCTTACTAGTAGTTTTAAAGCTAATAGTTATTCTATAGATATTATTAGTTATATATATAAGAGAATTAGGAAGAAGTCTTATACTATTTATCTATCTACCTAGTATATACTAAGTACTAGTTAGTTTCTTTTTACTACTTTCTATATTATTATTAAGACTAAGGTATTTAGGATTATCTTCTTAATCCTTATTATTAGAGACTTTAGGTAAATAGGTAGGTAATAATAATATTAAAAAGCTAGAGTTATTACTTATATTATTATCTATTATATTAAGACTAAATAATTACTTAAGATATAGTAGGTTATAGCTTAGTATATATTAAAGGTATACTTTCTTTTATATATATAAAGCTATAACACACTAGTAGCCCTTACTAATAGATCTTACTACTTTATTACTCTATCTTCTTAAACTTAATCCTATATATATAAGGTATATACTAAGATTATATTTAGTAAGTACTAAGAATATAACTTAATCTTATACCTTACTACTTCTTTACTTTATCTTCTTAAACTTAATCCTATATATATAAGGTATATACTAGGATTATATTTAGTAAGTGCTTAAACTATATCTTACTAGCGCGCTAGTATAACTTATCTTACTATAACACTATACTCTACAAACTTATGCTTTATATAGCTAATTTTATAATTCTAATACCCCCCCCTTAACTTCGCCCTACTGGGAAAACCCCCCCCTGAACTTCTGCTCTACCTACCGAATACCCCCCCCTGAACTTGGAATACCCCCCCCTGAACTGTACCCCTGCGATTGTTTATTTGGGTAACTTAATCAAGATTCCTAAGCTGAGTCTCTGTTTGGTGCTGAGGCTCGCTTATGAGAGCCGTGTTGATACTATAACCGAGACCTTAGCCCCTAGTGTCCATAAACGGTATTACTCCCCAAGCTGGGTCCCCAAGCTGGGTGCGGCATCAGACGCTGTCGCGTGTGGAATTAGGCGATTGGTAGGGCGGACAGGCGAATGCTACTCTATTACAAGATGCGATGAACTGATGGGTCGATGGCTGCTTGCCTAGCGTGCCTCGTCTCAATCGAGTTCGTTCCTGAATGGAGGGGAAAACATTTCCCTATGCCTGTAAATCTAGATTAGTGTACCGTAAAGACGGACGATACGGCAACTGCTGTCAACTCCTGACACGCCCACGACTAGTGCATACAGGCTATAGTGACTGAAATGCGGAGTTGGGGGGGGGGGGGGGATACCTTGCGCCCAACTGACCAGCTCGATAGAAGCGAGCCAGTTGAGTTATGGGCAGGCGGTTTATCTGCCACGCCCCGCGCGATTCATTCCCACAGTTGGGCAGATTCGCCCCGGGATCACTGCGGCGCAGACGGTCAATCCCGTACGACCCCAGAGTCAACTGACCCAGTGCAATCTAATGCGAGTGCCTCGCATATCAAATATCGGCGAAATAGGGCAGTGGAGATGGTTGCTACGCCTTGATCGCGTAAATTGGATGGTAAACAAGCAAAAACGCCGAGAGCCGAGCCAGTATATAAAGCTTGGCATGGAACCGTTCGCTATAGTCGACGTTCCAGAGACATAAGGAACTCACAGCACGCCGTTATCGCAATCCCATACAAGGTTGCCCCCTCGTACACAAGAAGAAAGCACCAGCCACCATGCATTCTACCGTCCCGGCGATCCTGTCCCTAGCCGTTGTGGCTGCCGCTGGGCCTTTGTCCCTCGAGCCTCGCCAGCAGAGTGTCGGCCAAAAGCCAATTCTGGGCTGGAGCGGATGGGTAAGCGTCTATCTGCGTTGCATCTCAAGGGGATAGTTGCAAAAGCGCTAACCATGGCAACTATTCAACTCAGAACCAAGGAGGATGCAACGCCGCCAGCGCCAGCGTCGCGCTTTCGACGGCCCGCACCTTTATTAGCCGTGGGCTCAAGGATGCCGGCTACACCTACGTCAACATCGACGACTGCTGGTCGACCAAGCAGCGAGACAGCTCGGGGAACCTCGTCCCGGACCCGTCCAAGTGGCCCAACGGCATCAAGGCCGTCAGCGACGAGATCCACAACATGGGCCTCAAGTTCGGCCTGTACGGCGACAACGGCCTCCAGACCTGCGCCGGGTACCCCGGCAGCCAGGGCCACGAGCAGCAGGACGCCCGGCTCCTCGCCAGCTGGGGCGTCGACTTTTGGAAGTACGACAACTGCTACACCCCCTGCAACCTGGCCGGCCCGCCGCAGACGTGCCCCAACAACCAGGCGCCGAACTCGCGCCCCCGATACGAGACCATGCGCGACGCCCTCAAGAACACGGGCCGGCCCATTCTCTACTCGCTGTGCAACTGGGGCTACGATCAGGTCTGGACTTGGGGCGCCCAGGTCGGCCAGATGTGGCGGATGAGCAACGACAACTGGGGTGGGTGGCAGGATGTGGTCAACATTGCCAACTGGGCGGCGCCTATCGCCAAGTACTCCAAGCCGTACGGGTTCAACGACCTCGACATGATGGTGCGGATTCCTCTTCCTTGTTTCTTTTTCTTGTTGTCTTATCGTCCGATTCAACTCCTTCTCATGAGTATACTTTTGGCTGACCCCAAATTCACTCTCGCAGATCATCGGCAACGGCAAGCTCACGGCGGCCCAGGAGCGCACTCACTTTGCCATCTGGGCCATTGCCAAGTCGCCCATCGTTCTGGGGACCGACATCAGCAAGCTGAGCAGTGCGCAGATCGCGCTCGTTACGAACAAGGTACGTTGCCCTTCCGTGATCGGGCTCCTGCCGGTCTTCCTTCAAGCCCGAAACCCGCTAACCAAAGATGACAGGACCTCCTGGCCGTCAACCAAGACTCCCTCGGTGTCGCGGCGACGACCTTCACCCCGCGTGGCACCACCAGCCCCGGGAGCGGCAACATGCCTCCGTACTGGGCGGGCGCCCTCTCGAACGGGACCGTCGTCGCGCTCGTCGCCAGCACCGGCGCCGCCACCATGTCCGTCAACTTCTCCGACGTGCCCGGGCTCGGCTCCGGCACCTTTGCCTGGAAGGAGCTCCTCACCGGAAAGCAGGGAACCGGCACCTCGGTGAGTGCGCAGCTGGAGAAGCACGACGTTGCAGTGTTCAAGGTGACGAAGGTCTAAAGAGAGATGGGCGTCTCAAGTTGATGACAGCGTCTGTTGTCGTTGTCGAATGATGACCGGGTTCTTAGTTCTATGTAAATAGCGTTTCGGAAAGGCTCGCGGCGTTGCTCGCTTTGTGGCTCGCTGCGGCCCTACCAAAGTACAAATGAAGCAGAATGGATATATTTGATCGTTTTCGTTTCGACGGTCATTTACCTTGTTTTATCTTATCTCTAGACTTGCTTTTGACATTGCCACTGCACTTTCTGCGCGCGGGGTGATGGAAGATGCCGAGGGACATCGGCTCGTCAGAAGGAATTCTCAGATCAGGTACACAAGAAAGACCATCAGATCAGTCAGTGGTACCGCAAAGTTTGTTCACGCGTCTACATTAATCCTAAGGGGAAGAATTCATGCATTTATTCCTACCACCCTCAACTAATTATACGTTCCCTGTACTGCAAATCTTGCCTGGCACTTGACTGCCGTTGAGATCGTAAACTGACGTACGAGCCCCTACAGATTCTTCATTTCTCTAAGCCCTCTTTCTCCATGTCATGGTCATAGTCGCCAACCTCTGTATGGCGGTCATCGTCGGAAGGGCCGCCGAGGTACTCGCCAAACACTCTCTGCTCGACGTCCATGTCTTTCCAGGCGACGCCCAGTCTCTTGCGACTCTGCTTCCTGAAGTATACCCTTTTTGCCCACTTCCACGACTCGACGCCGGCAAAAAAGAGCGCCGCCGCAATAAAGACGATGGCCCATTCCCATGAGATGCCCTTGTGCTTGAACACCGTGGTGTTGATGACGGGGATGTACAGGAGCGGGAAGAGGGTGACAAACCCGATGATGATGGCCCAGAACAGGAACCTATTCCTCCAAACGTCAATCATCCACTGTGTAAAGTACTTCTTGGAGCCAGGCTGCATGCGGAAGAATGAACGGCGCATGTCGATCATCTCCCAGGCCAAGAAGAGGGCAAACCACGTTAAACAGGCGAACGTTGTGGCGCGGGCGCGGAACACGGTATCGCAGGTCTCGTTATAGATCCCGTTACAATTCTCTCCAAGCTGCCCGTCGCCAAACCCATAGACAACCAGCGAGAAGCTCGAGAGGCAGAGGGCCGTAATCCACAGGCCGTACACGACCATGTCGACGAGAAACTCGGCGGTGAAGATACCCGTCTTGAGCGACTGGGGCGGGCGGCGCATAATGTCGGAGACCGCCCGCTCGAAGCCGAGGCCCATATCGGGCATGCCCGAGGTCGCCATGATGATCCAGACGATTTCAACCGGCGCGAGCGGGAAGACCGACAGCCCCCTCGTGTCTTTGAACGTAAGGCCAACGAGCAGGGTGCCGGCCTGGGCTATGTTCTCTGCGAGGACGTGGAGCACGAACTTTTGGATGTTATCAAAGATCCGCCGACCCTCTTCGATGGCGGCGACGATGGAGGCGAAGTTGTCGTCAGTCAGGACGATGTCTGACGCGTCCTTGGCGACATCAGAGCCCGACTGTCCCATGGCAATACCGACGTCGGCGCGGCGAAGGGAGGGGGAGTCGTTAACGCCGTCGCCAGTCTTGAGAGTCTGTTAGCGAGCGCATACCGAGAAACGCATAAGAAATTGTTGGTCTACATACCATGGCGCAGAACCTCTTGCGACGATGAAGGGCTTCGATCATCCGGACCTTGGTGCTGGGGGCGCACCGCGCAATGACGAGCGGGAGAACAGGCAGCCTGTCGACCTCGTCGTCGGTCAGGGCATCAAACTGGGACGCCGTCATGACCATGGCGTCGGCGACGTTGCGCGCCACGCGCTCCATGCGGGACGGCAAGATGCCCACCTCGACGGCGATGGCCTTTGCGGTTTCCGGGTGGTCTCCGGTGAGCATGTGCACCGAGATGCCGGCCTCGTGGCACTGTCGGACGGCGTGCGCGGACTCCGGGCGAGGGGGGTCGTACAGGCCGACGAGGCCGCGGAAGACGAGGTCGCGCTCGACCGAGGCGCGGTCGACCTCGTCGCCCTTGGCGGGCGTGCCGTCGTCGTAGGGCTTGCTGGCGAGCGCGAGCACGCGCAGGCCGAGGCCGGCCAGGGCCTCCATGTTGCGCAGGATCTCCTCGCGGAACTCGGGCGTCACGTCGACGAGCTCGCCCGAGTCGTTGGGGGCATACTTCGTGCAGATCTGGATCACCCGCTCGACGGCGCCCTTCGTGTAGGCGTGGTACCCGCCGGTCGCGTTATGCTTCATGATGACGGACATGCGCTTGACGTCCGAGTCGAAAGGCAGCTCGGCGATCTCGCTCCATTCGGGCGTCTGGCCTGTCGTCAGACGCAGACGGTTCCAGTCGAAGCGGGATGCAAAGACCTGAATCGCAATCTCTGTCGGGTCACCGCGCGCAACCCACTGGTCGTCCTTCTTGTTGATCGTGGCGAGGTTGGCGAGGGACGCAACATGGAGGAACGCTGCGAGGGTCGACTTGCTGTTCTGCAACAGCTGCTCGGCTCGGACGATCGACCCGCACGCATCGCCGCCTTTCTTGAAGTTGAGGTGTCGCGGAGACCGCTCGTCGAAGCGGATGTCGCCGGCGGTAGGGTCCACGGGCGACGTCGCGTTCTCGACTGTGTAAGTGCCCATTCCGGGCAGCCAGGCGCCGCGGGCCAACATCTTGCCCTGGGTCAGGGTGCCGGTCTTGTCGGAGCAGATGTCGGTAACGGCACCGAGGGCCTCGAGGGACTTGAGGTTGCGGACGATGACGTTGCGCTTGACCATGCGCTTGGTACCGGCGGCCATGGTGATGGTGAGGACGACGACGAGGCTGGCGGGGATCATGGAGAGGCCGGTGGCGACGGCGTAGATGATGACTTCTTGCGAGGCCTCAAACTCGTTGGCGCCCAGGACGATGACGGCGCAGACGATGGCGATGCCGAAGAGGAGCATGGCGAGCTTGGACAGCTTCTGCTGCAGCGGGGTGCCGACGTTGACGCCCAGGAACCGGCCGACGGCGTCCGTCAGGGTCAGCGTGTAGGCCTCGAGGTAGCGGTGCGGCTTCGCACGCCCGTCGGGTTTGCGCTTGACCTCGCGCACCTTGGAGTCTTTCTTGCGCAGGGCCGACGCGATGGCGCCGATCTCGGTGTGGACGCCGGTGGCGAAGACGATGCCTTTGGCGCGGCCCTTGGTCACGTTGGAGGAGCTATACGCGACGTTGAGGCGATCGCCCGGGCCGGTGTTGTCGGGGAACGTGCCGCTTTCGTTCTTACGGACGGGGAGGGACTCGCCGGTCAGCAGAGCCTCGTCAGTCTCAAAGTTGACGGCCTCGATCAGTCTGTGAAGATCACATCAGTTACTCTGCTTTGGTCTCGACGGTGGGGGTTGTTGTTGATGGTATAGGATACCTGACGTCTGCGGGGATGGTGTCGCCCGTCTTGATCTCGACCAGGTCGCCAGGGACGATCTCTCCGGACGGCACGACCAAGGTCTCGCCATCGCGGACGATGCTGGCGGTCGGGGAGCTCAGAGAGCGGAGCGAGTCCATCGTCTTCTCGGCGGAAAACTCCTGGAAGAAGCCGACGACGACGTTGAGGAGGATGACGAAGGTGATGACGCCGCCCTCGATCCAGGAGCCGATGCCGAAACTGACGGCCATGGCCAGGATGAGGACCTGAGGGGGTGTCAGTGAACGAAGACGCCAAGCGGAAACTACCGCGGTTATTCAACCACTCTCACCATGGTCATTGCGTTGGCGACCTGGGCGATGATGATCTTGAAAGGCTGGACGCCCTCTGCCTCGCCGAGGTCGTTGTGGCCGTACTCATCGAGGCGCGCCTGGGCATCGGCGGTGGAGAGGCCGTGGTCGGTGTTGGCCCGAAGCTCCTCGGCAAGCTGCTGAAAAGTCAAGGCGTGGGCTGGCTGGGAGAGGGGTTTGTTGGACTGCCCCGAGACGTGAGAGTCGGCTGGTTTTGCCGGTTTGGATTTCCCCATATTGGCCGAGTTACACGCAAGGGTCGGTTGACAAAAGGGTAGCGAAGGATGGAGAAGCGGTTATGAGCAATCGCAGTGACGCGGCGTAGCACAATGCTCACACGGATGAGTAGAACCGACAAGAGGTTGGGGGGGACAACTCAGCAAGGACTGGTCAAGGTGGCGATGCAGAGGCAAGTAGTAAACTGTGTTGTCATTATGTAGCATGCAAATTTCGGTCAGGGTGAAGATTGTTTTTACGATGGATGAGGGCGTCGTCTCCTTTTTGAGTCTCGAACGGTGGGAATACTTCTCCCGTCTTGCCTACGAGCCAAGGCTGTCGCTCCACTTGATGAATAGGGTTCCCGCGAAAAAATTTCTTACTGGTGTAGACGGCTGCGATGATAACATGCATGAAGCATTAGAACCATCTTGGCATGCTTGGCCCAGCTTGGCGGCCATGATGCTCGCTGGTCTGAATGCTGGGAGAAGGCGGTACGATGAGGGCCGATCTTGGGGAGGAAAAGAAGGACGACGATGCGGAAGGCGAGGAGGGTAACGTTCAAAATAACCACTTTAGATGCCATGTCCGGCCGTCATTCCGTGGAATACACACTCGGGGGGGTGGGTTTCAATGGACCGGAGCCGCACCGGGCTCCGTGGTGACCGAATCGAAGTGGCGGAGCGGACGCGGGGAGCTGGTGCTGGACAAGAGCCATGACGCTGATCGCTTGCCCGCCCCCAGCGGCGGAGTGCAACCAGCGAGCAAGCCGCTGACGAGGGTCTAGATCAAGCACCGCCTAGCATAGGTAGTGTCGGTTCTCAACCCCAGTGCCAAGAGATCAGCATGCGGCCTTTCCGCGGCGGGGGCGCGAACATGTCATATCGGTCCCAGATCTCATCCCATAGGTGAGAGTGTCGGTCGAATGGGGCAACTATGTAAGCGTTGGACAAGCCGGCGGGAAGTCCGTGACGGATGGTGGAAGAAAGCCTGTATTTCAGGCCTTGGCGGGTTCGAACATGTGCTGCAGCCACCACTTCTGAGTGGTTGTCGCCTTCATGGATCTTCCCCAGGGGTTACAATCTGTCGGGTCCCATGGGTACGACGGCCCCGATGATGTATGTCGAGACTAATGTGCTTCGTAGGTGAAGATTGGTTTCACGATGGTAAACCCCAACATGAATAGGAAAGACGCCTGCGTGGCCATGGAAAGCACGGCACGATCGCAAATCTCAAGGGAATTCCGTCAGAGGGCGAGGGGCTGTGCTATTACCTTGAACTTGCTTGGCATCTTCAGCCGGAGCCATGACCATCAAAGGATATAGACATCAGAAGCATTGGCTGTGAAGCTCGGCTGGAAACAGGACCAGACCAAGAATATCGCGTGCCTACCTTCCCAAGACGAATGGATCCCGAGACGGAGACGGAAACGGGGACTGGTCGGCGCCGAACACGACCCACACCGGAGACGCCGCCGAGCCGGAAAGACGCGGCACTGAGACAGTGTTGGTTTTTTTCAACTTATTGTTGAATGGAAGTGCTGTAGTCTAGTATTTGTTGATGAAAGACAATTTCTCCTGCTTCTGAAGTGCCAGTATCGTGATACCAATGTACCGGACCGCGTAAATCAGAGAGTATTTCATACACTTGCCAAACCCCTAACCCTGACACTAGATAGCCCTAGCCTTTCTCACTCTTTCTCTGTATTGAAACTGGCTTTTTTCCTACAAGCCAGCCTCTCAGTCATTGAGAAGAGCCTTGTTTTCACAGCGTTCATAAACCTAGGCTGACCTCATAACCAATAATTTTGTTTCGCAATGTTGGCTTCCTCACGAGAAAGAATAACATTCATACCCTTATCCAAGCGAATGCTCCAACCCCCAGCTTCCGGGTCTTGCAAACTCGCGCCGAAAGAACAAAGATCATTCCCAGAATCATGCAGCTGCCAGCGAAAGCTTGGGCGCCAACATACCTACCTCCCATGGCGTCGATTATGGCCCCCGCAATCGGTGATCCGGTCAGAGACGCAAAGCTGACCACGGTGAAGACCATACCCATCCTCGTCCCTTGCTTCTGCGGATCGGTAGTCAAGCTACTGAGGACTGACGGGAACAGCGACTGGACGCCGCCGACAGAAATCCCGTAGAACACGGACCAAATGTACAGCCCGGTGAGGCTGCGAACGCCGGCCCAGCAAAACATGATGGTGCCGGTCATGAAGGCCATGGGCGCAAATATGTTGATCGTACCAATTACGTCGCCGATCTGAGCTGGAATGATGCGGCCGATCGCGCCCACGCCGTTGAGAACGAGTAAAAGGTCTAACGATTCCGTGTAGGATAGGCCCATGATGTCGCGAGAGAACGCAGCAAGATAGTGGAATGCAAAGTACGTTCCCCAGAAACACTGGTGTACGTCAACATCTCTCTGTCTCTTGGGGTCTAGTTGTTCACCTACCATGAAAGCACCAGCAGCATAGAAACTGTATTCGGATTCTTTGAAGGCGGCCCATTCCACCAGCGGCGCAGCTCTTCTGGGTGGGATCCGGGTCTTGACAAGAAGCCCGGCCACGACCAGAGTCACAAGTTGTATCAGCGCTATCGAGCGGATCGTCCAAACCAGTCCGATCTGTGGCAGCAACTGTCGGACCATGCTTGGAAAGGCCAGGCCGCCGACGACAGCTCCCGCCGCAGTGACGCCGAACGCCAGCGAGCGGTGTTTCGCAAAATACGTGGACGTGACAGCCATGCAGGGGCAAAACAGACACCCGTTTCCGAGACCTAGGCAGATGCCCTGGGCGAGAAAGAACTGCCAATAAGTTGTGCAGAACGAGGCTGCCAGCATTCCGAGGACGACCAAGAAGAAGCCGGCGACGAAGAGGGCTCGAAAGTAGCCCATGTCTGTCCAGCGCCCTGTGAAGGTTCCCACGAAAAAGAGCAGGAAGACCTCGAAAGAGCCGATCCAAGAGACGTCGGAAGGTGGGCGGGAGAAGAGGGTGGTGAAGTATGGCTGAAAGACACCAAATGAGTTTGCGACACCCCTATGAGCATTCTTAGCGGTGTGAATTTGCAACGCGACCTAGTCCAAGGCACTGACCAGGTGTTCATCACGGCGAGAAACGTGCCCAGGACTGATAGGTTTTGTTAACGTCCTCTTGCTGTTCCGCATCTTGAATCAGTTATACTGACCGACCATCCATGCTCTCCTACCTCCATCCGGCGGCGGATCAATGAATAGATTCAGATGCGAAGTGCTTCCGTTGTTGCTCCTAGAGCTTCGGTTTGTGGGGACTCTTCCCACATCTGTTTCGGGATCATGATGCTGATTCGAAGGAGCTTCATCAGAAGCCGGTGAGCGGTACTCTTCTGGCTTTTGGTGAGTGGCGGCTCTTTTCTCTGACATTGATACAATTGGCAAGCTTAACTTGACTTTATGATTGTCCAAGTTTGACGCGGAACCGAATTGTTTGCGGCGGAGCGGGTGCAGTTTTCGAAACGAGGGAGAGTAAGCCGCCAAAATCACCAAAAGATTACCTGCAGCAAATGATCCCGACGGACTAAACTAGGCGATTCATCGCCGATAATGGACGCCCATGCCAGGCAAAGGAGGGCTGGAGATTCATCGGCATGCTCCGAATTCGGCCCATGGGGTTCGGAATCGGCTACTCTCTGGAGGTGAAATCCCCAAACTTTTACGTGGCTCGGCCCGGTTATCGTAGGGCGGAAGACTCACGGCCTCTTATTGGGTTATGCAGTACTAAGAGTATTGCTTTTCGTGCCGGTTGGAACACCCTATGGTGACCATTGCAGCGGGCATCGGGACTGAATTGGCCGACAGGCTTTGGAACAACGTTAAGAAATCATTTTGACTGGGTCAATGTTAGTCCACCAATCATATAGAAAACGCAAGAGTCAGATTTCATATTTCTCGCTTCGATTCATTCCAACTTTGCTACATTATCTCGGTTCTCTACGGAATCCTCTACCGTCTTCTACAGGTATCATAATTAAGGTGTTATCAACTACAGCCTAAACCTCTCAGTATGGCTTTACCCCAGCCAACTGAAGCAGTTTATCCGTAATCTCGGCCTTCTCGAATGGCTCCTTGCGGTTCTTGGGACACACCTCTCCGTTCCTCTTGGGAGGATCTTGTGAGGGGCGGATATTGCTATCAAACAGTCAGAACACGCACCGAATCAAACAGGCTTGAAGTTGAGCTTACCAATGGGGCCAATGCGTCGTCCCAAACGAGTTCTCAAAGCAGAACTTCTTTGCCTCCAAAGCCTCCTCGGTCGCAAACTTTCGGGGCGTCATGCAGATGTACTGCACGTGTCTGATCTGGTCTCCTTCAGGGAACCGGGCGTAGTGCATGGTGCGCGAGTCCCAGAGGACAAAGTCGCCGGGTTCCATGTTGACCTTGAAGAGCTCGCACCCTCTGCTCTCGAACCATTTGACGTCCTTCTCGCTGAAGAGGAACAAATCCATGAACTTGATCTCGGGGGGAGGTGCGTCCTCGTGGTCGGCGGACTCGCGCTTATGGGCGAAAAACTCGTCGAATAGCTTGGCGGAGCCACGCATGAGCATGAGGCCGCCATCTTTGGGGCCATTGGGGGCGTAGTTTAGGAGGCCCTGGACGGCTTGCATGCTGGAGTACATCAGCACCACGCTCCTGAAAGACACTAACGGCGGCGGCGGCTTACCCTTTCCTCTCGGGATTCTGGTCGCAGTGAGGCCAAGGGCTCCATGTGATGTCTTTGCGGTTTGGCATGGAGATGTTCATGCCGTCAAATGAGGTGATGAGTTCGTTGGTCTCCCAGAGCTTCTCGAATACTTCGATAATCTTTGGCTCCAGGCGGGCTTCCCACGCTATCTTCTCGTGGGGGGCGCCGTATGCTGAGTACATGCTAAAGTGGTCGGTCAGCCTCGAAGAAGGAGGTCAGACGGGTACCGAGACATACCCTCCCTTGAAGCTGACTGGGAGATGATCCGCAGTCCATGTAGACGGATCCTTCTCATCGAAGCCAAGCTCAAAATTCTTAAGCCACTCGATTTGCTTGTCGCAGTAATACTGAGCCCGTTCCTTGCTGATCACATTCTTGATGACGACGCAACCGTTCCGGTGGAACTCATCACGCCAGTCCCCGTAGACCTTGTTGCTATCGAAGGTGACGAGGTCTTTGCTTTCGAACTGGGTGGCGAAGGTCCGCTTGACCTCGGTTGGCGCGACGGTTTCTGTTTGGGTTGCCATTTTGACGGCTAAAATTTGATGCCTATTAAGAGGTGTAATCAAGAAGGCTATACCCTGGCATTCACAACGAAACGGGTCGTATGCCAGCTGGGGTATATATGTATGATGTTTCCGAATGCCGAGTCAGTCGATAGCAATGGAAGCTGCTTGGCTTTATACTTTGTTCTGTACCCAATGGGTTGCCGTCGCTGACGGCTTGCATTCTTCTGTGATGATATGTCGGTCCCCCACTCGGCCCGTCAATGCACTCGGTCACGCTGGCCGGCGCGGGTTCTCGGTTCGGGTCGGTTCGGAAACGCAACTAGCGAACATGAACTCGAGAGTTTGCGTCGATCCCCCAGGTCTCCCCGGACCCATAAGTCAATCCTGCATGACTATCTGCCAAGAACTGAGGCACCGGCACTGAAGCCGCAGCAGTCGGCTTTCTTATTTAAATAGCTGGAACAGATGGTGATTCGATGCAAGTGCCCCCCCGGACGAGCTCAAGATCGCCAAGGCCGACGGAAGATACTGGCGAATTAAATAACCACAAGATGAGTCGAGTAACCTATGATTCGATGTATCGCGAAGTTGTGACTTTCAATTCCGAGAACAATGCTTTTCGCGGTCGTTGGGTGCATGTCTCCAGGACGACAGTCATTGATGGGGCCATCAAGTGCGGCGTTCAGGTTGATACCTCCATGCACGGGTTCAAAGCTTCCTTTCAATAATCCATGACGCGCTGCTGTCCAGTATGGTTAGGCAAGCCTGTTGACTCGTGGAATTCTGCTGCAGGGTTGCAGCCAGATGCTCCCCGATCGCAACCACAATGGCTAGGTATTGCTATGAGAACTCATTACGTGAACCACGGGAAAGCTGATGATCTTTCTAGAAAACTGCAGCTTGACGCATAATCGTTAGCTTCCCATAATCTTCTCTGTTTGGTCACCCCAGTGGCGCTTCCCAGGACCAGCCCAAGGTGAGCCGACATTTTCAAGGTTCAACCTGTCAACACCAACAGATAGGATTGGGGAGGTTTCCTGATTCGTGCAGCTCGCACGTGAGCGCGGCAAAAACAGGACTTAAGTAGCGATAGCATTCGATATCATACGTTTGTGACAGCAAGTTGGAGGAAAGGAGACAAGCACTGTTCAGCAAGTGACGACTTGATGACTCCAACCCCCTGCTTGAGTAGGTGACTGGTGGGAGTGTAATTAGTGGAGCACATATATCGTGATGCAATTAAGGCTTGAAGTCTCCGCGACATGGTTTCAAGGAAGCTATTGCTTTGGCCCATCAGCATCTCTGGG
Source organism: Colletotrichum cereale (assembly GCA_034509685.1). NCBI lineage: Eukaryota > Fungi > Ascomycota > Sordariomycetes > Glomerellales > Glomerellaceae > Colletotrichum > Colletotrichum cereale. Next base: position 1,793 of record JASUDE010000763.1, on the reverse strand, counting down.
ATTCCCGCTCGCTACGTCTATCGGTAAAGACGGTGTACAATCAATGAGTTTGGTTTATTAAAATGAAATGTTTTCATTTGGATTTCTTGCAGCTTTTCAATTGACTTTCCACTATTCAGGAATGGCATATACCTCTTCCGTCCCCACGCCTTTTCTGTTCAGAGCAAAATGGTAGCTGTAGCAAGGTGCGCAGCTTTTCAAACAACCCCAGGCGGCAAGAAAGAGGCATCGACTGACCACTCTACATAGTCACGTCGCCTCAGCGGCTTACAAGCCTCATCCCACCGAGAAGATGAAGGCCGCAGTTTTCCAGGGCTCCAGATACATCACCGTCGAGGAGGTACCGAAGCCGATGATCACGGCGCCCAAGGACGCCATCGTCCACATCACGCACGCTACCATCTGTGGCTCCGATCTGCACATGTACTCCGGCGGGCTGAACCAACCCATGAGAAAAGGAGACATCATGGGCCACGAAGCTATTGGTATTGTCGAAGAAGTCGGCTCAGAGGTCACAAACCTGCAACCCGGGGATCGGGTCATTATCCTCCCGGTGGTTGCGTGTGGCGAATGCTTCTACTGCAAACGGGCGGAGTACTCTCTCTGCGATAAGGCGAACTCCTCGGAGGAAATGGAGAAGCTGTACGGCCATCGGCTATCTGGCATCTTTGGATATTCGCACCTCACTGGTGGATATCCGGGAGACCAGGCTGAGTGGTGTCGGGTTCCCAACGCCGACCTGATCTGCGTCAAAGCTCCCCACGACATGGACCCGAAGAAGCTCGTCGGGCTCGCCGATGTCACCACCACGGCATGGCACGGGTGCGAGCTGGCTGAGGTCAGGGAGGGAGACATCGTCGGGGTGTCGGGATGCGGCGCGCTTGGTCTCTCTATCCAGCGGCTCTCGAAGCTCCGAGGTGCCAAGAAGGTGTACGCCATGGACGTCGACCCCAGGCGCTTGGAAAAGGCAAAGGAGTTCGGCATGATCCCGGTGGACGTGTCTCAGCACAAGGATGTCGCAGAGTACATCCTCTCGGTCGAGCCCATGGGCCTTGACCGCGGCATCGAGGCAAGCGGATTCCGAAGTGCCCAGTCGATTGCCCACAAGAGCATGCGCGCTTTGGGTTCGGAGGTCGACAGCGGACATACTTTGGCTGCATGCATCAAGGCGACGCGAAAGGGAGGCAACGTCGCGCTGATTGGTGACTTTTTCTTCTCGACAAACCAGTTCCCCATCGGCTTGTTGATGGAAAAGACAATTACTCTCAGGGGAGGACAGCTTATGGCTCAAAATGTACGTTTGTCAAAACCATCATGTTAAACCTGTATTGACACGACGAGAGTAGTATCACCCTTTACTCCTCAGCATGGTCATTGATGGCAAATACGACCCTTCTTGGATGTTCACCCATGAAGGTATGGATCTTATGCATGTCCGACAAAAGACACCTACCTCTGCTAACCAACTAATGATACGCAGCCAAGTTTGAAGACATTGATAAGTGGTACGGTTACTTCGACAGGCATACGGTTCCTGGAGGTCTCAAGGTCCTTCTTACAACGGCGTTTGGGAGATCGCAGAAATGAGGCCACCCCAGGGAGGTCGAGAATCTGAGCGTGTGGCGGGGTGGGACTATCATTTGTATGTTTCGTGCCGGGTTGCAAAGCTAATACGGCATAACACTTAAAACTCCCAGTGAGATAAGTCAAAGCACCCACTTTTCGGTCACCCCTGCATTTCGGTCACCCCAAAAATGATACTATCACAACCACCACTACCACTTTATTCACTT
>JASUDE010000762.1:0-16390 GCA_034509685.1 Colletotrichum cereale | reverse complement strand
AGTAAATATAAAATATATATTTATTATATAAATATAGTTATTATATATATATATTTATACTAGTTACTTACTTTAAATTTAACTTTATATATTATGCTTACTATACTTATATTATATACTATATATAATACAAATACAATATATGTATTTATATTTATATTGTATTTTATTTTTCTAAAATACAAATACAAATATATGTATTGTATTATACTTAGGAAAAAATACAAATATATGTATTTGTATTGTATTGTATTTATATTGTATTTTTTTAATGCTCTGAAAGTTAGATATCTTAACTTTATATAGTGGCGCTAATTTAGTAGTAATTAATAGGTGTAAAGACTTTGCCTTTAGGTTAATAAACGCCTATATTTTACTATCTTTAGCGTAGCTATAGATCTAGTTAATCTATAGTAGCTAATTACTTTTTAAGTATAGAATTATTACTTTCTTAGTAGTATCTATTATAATAGAGGGGTACTTTAGCTATTATAGAAGCGCGTATTAGACTATTAATTATTAAATTTAGTAGGTTATATTATCTTATGTGTTCTTCTGCCTTATAGCTAAATATCTACCTATAAGGTTATCCCTTAAGGGGTAAATAGTAGTAAATCTATAGCCTCTTATTAGCCTAATTCCCTTGTAATGTAGGGTATATTACCTAAAGATTCCTTAGCACTTTACTATGCACTACTGTGATATTTTACTGAATTTAATATAAAGATCTTCTATATACTAGGTAAGCTAAACGTTATACCTAATATACTTTCCTAACTACTAGTTATATAACCTAACCTATCTAAGTACTTCTCTTATAAAGATAAGCTTATAAATATTAATAATAATAATAATATAAATATAGTAGCTATAGTATAGTATATAGGTAATAAACCTTTAGAACTAAGGAAAGCTACTATAACTATAGTATAAGGTAATAATAAACTTATATAAGAAAGTATTAAAAGAGACTAAAGTAATAAGAAGCTAAAAAATCTAAAGAATTAGATTTAGTAAATATAGATAAATAGATATAAGTATATAACTTTAAATAAAGTAAAAAGAGATTAATAACTACCTTAGGAAAAGTAATACTTACTTTAGGTAGCTATTCTTTTATAGAAAATTAATAACTATAGACTAATATTTTATATATTAATAGATAAAATAAACAGACTTTATATTCTAAAGCCTTTAGTAAGAAGGGTTTTTACTTTTACTTATAATAAGAAGTTTTACTTTAGGTATAAAAGAATACTTATAGAACTTTAGAACTTTTATATTTATAAGAAAGTAAAGCTTATTAAGATATATATTACTTATTACCTAGCGTACTAAAGTAACTAAATAGATTACTAAAAACCTATTAAATCTCTTTAATTTATTATAACGCTTAGTATTCTATATTATACTATATCTATAGACTTTATTACTAATATACTAGAAGCTTTAACTTAAAATAGCTTCTAGGTATTACCTAAGTTTAACGTATTTAACTACTTCTATACTATAACGTATAAGTTTAGTAAAAAGGTTTTACTTATTCTAAGTTACACTAAGTATAAGGCTTACTAATAGGCCTAAGTACTTCTTTAAATACTTATATTATATAACTAAGGCTTACTAAATACTATTATTAGTAATTATAACCTAAAGTTTATTTTAGTAGTCTAAGTAAAGATCTTTAAGGCCCTAAAGGTAAAATTACTTATATTTACTATATATTACCTTTAAACTAATAGGTAAAGTAAGAGAATAAATTAAATAGTTAAGATTACTATTTATTTTTATATATATACTAACCCTAATATACTATAAATTAATATCTTAGTATCCCTTTAATACTCTCTTAATAACTTACTTATAGTAATAATAAGCTAATTACTAAATAAACTAGTATTTAGGTTTTACTTTAAAACTATATTAAAGTATATTAGTAAAAAGGGAATTCTATTAGAATTAATAGATATATTACGTAATACTTACTAGTTAGAAGTATAAACTCTTATTAATATAGTAGAAGTAATAAGAAAAAAGTAATATAACTAATACTATTATTTAGTAAATTTTACTATAGGTAATAAGGTATTTTTCTACCTTAGTAAAAGATATTTACTACCTAGAAAACCTAAAAAGAAGTAGTCTCTATAGTATATTAAACCTTTCTATATTACTTAGGTAGTTAGGCCTAGCGCTTATAAACTTAACTTACTAGCCTACTAAAGAGTTTACCTAGTAGTATTAATAATATAGTTATAAAAAGCACTAAATAGTAAAGACCTATTTAATTATAAAGAGATCCCTTTTAACCTAGTAAAAGTTAATAGAATAAAGAAATATAAAGTTAAAAGAATTATAAATTATAAAGTAACCTAAAGGAAAGCCTAGCTATTAGTTAAGTATCGTATTTCGTAGAAAGAGTACTTACTAGCTTCTAATATATAGAAACCTTATAAGAATCTTAAGCCTAACGCTAGTAACCTTATTAAGACTTATAAAGAAGAATAACTAATTAATTAGGTAATTAAATATATAAAGAAGTAAGGATAAAAACTAGCCTTAGCTAACTTCCTTTAGACCTTACTATATAACATAGTTAAAAATAGGTAATAGATTTATTAACTAGCTAAATAGTTAAGCTATAGCTAGTAGTACTAGCCCTTATAGGCTGGCGCTAGGTAAGGCTCCTATAGACTAACTATAGGCTAGCTAACTAGTAGATTATAGTATCTTTAGTAGGATCTATAGCTAGGCTAGGTAATCTATAATAGCTACTTTATCTTATAATAAGTACTTCTTCTAAAATAAAATAATTATTATATGGTAATTATATAGAAAAGAAAAAGAAATATAATAGCGTTATAAAGTAACGTAGTGTAAAGGTAAAGTAAAGTAGAAGTAAGTAAAAGTAAAAAAACTAAATAATAGTTATAAATAAAGTAGATATCTATAAAATAGAATAATAGTAAAACTAACTAATCTAACTATATATTTTAGGCTTTTATAGCGCTATTCTAGCTGTTATAGAAATAGTATACCTAAGTAGTTAATAGTTATTATTATAGTTACTATTATTACTATATTCTTTAGAATATCTATTATTAGAATATTCTTTACTATAGCTATCTTTATAGTTATTAAAGTCTCTATCTCTATTAGTATATTCTCTAACTATATATATATTATTCTTATCTATATCTTTATTATAATCCCCTTTACTATCTATATAGTTATATTTACTAGGTAGGTAGTAAGGCTAGGTAGTAAGGTATAAATAGTAAGATAGTTAATAAGCTAGCTAATAATACGTTAGTTAGCTAGGCAGATAATATATAAGTTAAAACGTAGGCTAGCTAGGCTAATATATAGGCTAGCTATATAATTAAGTAGCTATATAATAGTCTACTAATAAGCTAGCTAGCTAGGCGTATAAATATTTATATAGTTAGACTAGCTAGGCGTATAAGTATAGATATTTAACTAGTTAGGTAGGCTAGTAGTATAGCTAGAAGTATAATAGCTAGCTAGAAGTATAGGCGTATAATTTATCTAGCTAGCTATATTATTACTTTATATAGCTAGGTAATTCCTTATAGTTATAGTTATATTCCCTTATATAAATTAATTTATTATTATCTTTATCCTAAGGGCTAGTTTCTACTATATAGCTAATATTATTATTATCTTCTTCCTTATTATCTTCTTTATTCTTTTTCTTATCTAAAGTATCTTAACTATAGTACTAAGTAGCTTTATAACGTAGTAGTAGTAGTAGTAGGTAGTTATAAAGCTAGCTAACTTACTACTAAAGAGATTAGATTTCTTCTTTTTACTCTTAAAGTTACTAGTAAACGTAAGATTTACCTTTAGGTAGGTTACTTTCTTTATATCTAAGGTATAGTTAACGTAGCTAGCTAAGTAATATAAGTGCTTTAGTAAAAGTAGTTATAGGTAATAATAGAGGCTATAAAGATAAGTAATAGGTACGCTAGGTATATACTAAAAGTAGTATTAGTAGTAATAGCTTTATATATCTTAGTAAGTACCTTAGGTAATAACCTATATATATATTATATATATAAAAGACTTACTTATTAGTCTTTTACTAAGGCCTTTTTTTATTTTACTAAGCCTAAATTATAGTTATTCTTAGGTAGAGGGTTTTAATAGCTATATTAAAATTTATAGCTAAGAAAAAGACTAGTAACACTAGTAATATAGATTACTTACTTATTAATAGGCTAAAGGGTAGTAAAAAGACTATAGAGAGTAATAGTAGTAATAGTAAAGTTAATAAAAGTAGTAAGGGCTATAATAAAGCTAGTAAAGGTAGCTTATATTCTAAAAGATAATAAAAAAGGGTATTTTAAGATATAAAGTCTTAATAGTAAAGTTAATAGTAATAGGTATAGTTATTTATATATATATAGTAGAATAATATAGATTTTAAAAGAAATTAGGGACTATACTTTTAGTAGGGCTTTAGCTAGTAACTCTATTACTATTATCTCTTAAGTGCCTTAATTAATAGTAGCTTTAGTAGTAGTAGATTTAATAGTATAATAGGTAAAAGTAAGTATAAAGAAGGGTAGTAAAAGTAAGGTTAAAAGTAAGGGTGTTAGCTAGAGAGATATTAGCTTTAGTTAGGTAGGTAGTTATTATAGTATAGGCTATAGGTAAATAACTCTACTAATAGGCGTATATTAGTAGCTAATTAGTAAAGAAATATAGCCTTTAAATTAGTTAAAGAAGAAAAACTAAATAAATAGCTTCTTCTTATAGTTAGCGTATTTACCTCTTATTATAAATTTAATAGTAGTAAAGGGTTAATATCCTATAGTATTATAACGTAGTTATACTACTACTTAATATAGTTAAAAATAGGTAATAGATTTATTAACTAGCTAAATAGTTAAGCTATAGCTAGTAGTACTAGCCCTTATAGGCTAGCGCTAGGTAGGGCTTCTATAGACTAACTATAGGCTAGCTAACTAGTAGATTATAGTATCTCTAGTAGGATTTATAGCTAGGCTAGGTAATCTATAATAGCTACTTTATCCTATAACACTATAGGTATTTATAAACGATTTATAAAGTATTATAAACGCCTTAGGTAATCCTATAGTCTTTAATTTAGTTTTAATAATAATAAGGTATTTATTTATTTAATAAAGGTAATAATAACTTATAAAAGGCTTTTAGCCTATTTTTCTTTATTAAGATATATAGTTTTTATAATAGCTTTTACTAAAATAACTATATTATGTTTTCTTTTAAAAGGAGAAAGAAGTACTTACTTATAATAGGTAGTTATACCTTTCTTACTTTTACTAGCTAGTAGCTAGAAAAAAGTATATTAACTTACGTACCTATTAACTTTTTATTTTTCTCTTTTTTATACACTATTCATTATAAATATAAACCTTATAACGTCTTTACTTTTTACTATATTTTATACTTCTATTTACTACTTTTTCTCTTACTTATTATAAAGTAATATAATAAGACTTATACTCTCTTCCTATATACTTTAATAAGAAATATATAGTAAGCTACTATAGTTAATTTTTAGTACTTTTCCTTTATTCCTAATAATCCTATAAACTAAAACGAGATTAACTTTAACCCCTTTTTTAATAATAAGACTACTAAGGCTACTAATTAGCCTTAGACCTAGTAGCTAACGCACCCTCTAAAGTCTACGTTTAGACTAGTTAATATCCCTACTACCTAAAGAACCTCTTCTACTAGAAACTAACGTAGTAGTAATAACCTTAATACTATAGATACTATAGTTATTAATACTAATAAGGTAAGTACTAACTATAATAAGAACTTTAGTAAGGACTTTAAGTTACCTATCTCTTTTACTAATACTAACCTTTATAATATACCTTATAAAATAAAGGAAGATACTAAGGAAACCTTATAATAGATTAAGAACTATAAGGCTAAGCTAAAGTATAAGAAATATATAAAGCGTTACGTATTTAAAGTTACTTACTATAAAATAGTTAATAAGTATATCTATACTATAGGTAGTAGCCTTAATAGTACTGCTTTAAGTAGGATCTATAGTAACGTAAAGACTAAGGCCTATATTACGCTAGGTATACTAATTAACCTAGTAACTTTTAAAAAGAAACACTAGTAAGACTATTAAGAAAAACACTTTTAAAACTACTAATAAGAAGAAGTCTAGTATCTATTACACTTTAGTATAGGTAAAATAGACATATATTAAGATAATTCTATTTACAATACATTTGCCTAGTTATTCTCTAAGAAATAGCTAATAAGAGTTTCCTAATAATTATTAGGAAATTATTAGGAAAATGTCGGAGAGTTAGTAAAACGTTCTCTAGGAATTCTTTAGTAAATCTTAATAGATTAACTAGGAATATATAGGTAAATACTAGTTAATTACTAGCTAAACTATAAAGAAACAATCCTCTATTAGATAATAGATAAATAATTATCTATTATATAATAATTACCTACCTAAAGATTTATTCTTATTCTAAAAGCATAAGTAAATTATAGATAAATTATAAGTAAGTAATATAGAAATTATATATAATAAATATATAAGAACTATCTACCTTTAGTATAATAGTTTAACGCTATGTAAACTTAATCCCTCCTAGGAATTCCTCCTTAAGCTCCTCTTAATTATTAATTAATTATCTAGTTACTTTATATAATATCTAAGTAAGTATTAGTTAAATAATAGCTACTTTTATTAGCTTATTATTTAATATAACGTTAGAAACTAAAAGGTTAATTACCTTCTTTTCTATAATAATAAGCTAGTAGTCTATAAGAGTAAGGTCTAACTCCTTAATTTAGTTATTACTTTTATTAACTAATTCCTAGTAACTATAATTACTTATTTAGTAAGTAGTAGGAAATCTATATATACGTATATAAAGTAAACTAGTTTCTAAAGTAATAATACACTTAGTAAGTAATTACTTTATAGTTATATTAGTAACTTACTACTATAGGTTATTACTAGCTTTACTAGTAAATTCTTTATCTTCTAGAGAGATAAGTCTTATTTTACTAATTAGCTAAAAACTAAAGTAAATAAGTCTAAAAAGCGCTTTAAGTAAGAGTCTCTTTTAAATAGTATTTAGTATTATATACTTTTTAATCTATTTAATAACTCCCTTTATAACTTATATAAAAAGAATAATAAAATATCTATTAAAGAATATAATAGTAAGAGTATTATCTTAGTATTTAATAATAACTAGGCTATAAAACTTATAGTAATTAGTAAGATCTTATATAACTATTTTATAGTATATATTTATAGAAGTAGGGAAATTAAGAGTAGCTTAGCGTTTACTATTTACCTATATATTTATATTTAGCTATATCTATAATAGCGTTCTCTTAAGCTTATTATAGGAGATATAGATAGAAGGAGAAATATCTTTAGTGCTAGATATAAGTAACTTATTAGCTATTTCTTTAGTAGACTTTAGTTATTTCTCTATAGTTTACTATAGCTTTATAATATATTTATATAAGTCTTATTTACTATTTAAAATAGACTTAACTAAGTAAAGTATAACCTAAAGACTTTTTTCTCTAATACGTTTACTATTATTAATTTAGTTAATAATAGTATAAAAACTAATAAAAGCGTTAAGAATAATATTAATCTCTAGTAAAACTATAGTAGTTTCCTTAATAAGCACTAGGTTATTAATAGAAGATTTAGTAAGAGGTAGCTATATAATTAGGAATTTACTAGTATTATTTATAGTAGTTTACTATATATATAAAACACTTATAGGTAAATTATTATTAGAGAAGCTTATAACTTACTTCTAAAAATTCTCTATCTATTATATTATCTTAGTAATAACTATAGATTAATTAGTACTTTTAGAAGTACTTATAAACTAGCTGCTTTTATTATAGTAAAAGGGAGTGTTTTTAGTTATTTTATTATAAATTCCCTTAAATTAGTCTAACTAATACTAAAGAGTATATAGCTAAGTAAGAAGATTATCTTTATCTTACTTCTTATTATTATTTATATTATCTATATAAATTTATAAAGTCTAATTATTAGAAGATCTCTACTAGTTATTATAAAATAGAAAGGTATTATTATCTTTAGTAAACTTTAGCTAAAGATTAATTATAAAAGTCTCTTATACTTCCTTAATATTTTTAGTAAAAGAAAAGTTGGAGGTATTTATAAAGATTACGTAATTAAAGAAGTTAACCTTAGGGTTTTAGATGCCTAGCTTTTTTACTTTAAAGTAAAATCTCTTAAGCTATTCTAAGTATTTCTCTTAAAAGCTAATAATCTTAGTTTTATATAACTTTACGTAGTTAATAATTTAAGGTTTACCTTTATATATAGTAAGTATATAAAAATATTTAGAAAAGATTAGACTAAAACCGTCCTTAGTTTTTATAAATTTATTAGAGAAAAGCTTATAATACTTAGCGTTAGTAGAAGGATTTTTACTAAAGAGATTAGGTATAATATAAAATCTTAGAATAAAAAGTTACTAAAGAATAAAAGTAATTTTATTAGTAAGATACTAGTAGATTTATAAGATTTATATATAAATTTACTAGCTAATAAAAGTAAAAAAGAAGAGGTTTAGTAAAGAAAAGTAATATAAATAAGGAATTATAGGTAATTCTTTAGGAAAAAGTAAAAGGTAAATTATTTTTATATAAAGTAGGTAAAAAGTCTAGTTACCTAAACAGTTTAAGTATTTTTTTATCTAAAGGTAAAGTTTACTTACGCATTAAGGTAAGTTATCTCTATATTTACTATAAGCGTTATATATATTTACTTTAATAATATTTTTAGCTATCTGTTATTTCCTTTAGTTTTATTAAAGAATTTTAGCCTAAATTAATACTTTATTTAGTATTAGTCTAGCTTTTTTATTTATAAATAACCTATTATCTTCTTTCTATTCTATAAGAAACTTCTCTTAAGGCTAGTTAATAATATTACTCTAATAATAGTTCTTTTTCCTTTTAAATTCTTTACTTTTATTTATCTAACCTTTATTACTATTCCTTAAATTCCTTAATTAACTCCTTAGCTTCTATAGCGTCTAAGTTTATCTAAGTATTATAAGTACTAGGATATCCTTTCTATTTAATTAAGTATTATATATAAGGTCTACCTCTTTCTTACTAGTTAAGTTTTTTATTTAAAATTTATTTTACTTTATAATATTAGTAGTTATTTTATTACTCCTTTACTTATAGGTTATTTATTTTTATTAGTCTTACTAGTACTAGTATTTAGTAGTATAAGTCTAATTATAAGTCTTTAGCTAGGATTAAATAAGCTACTAAGACTACTAGGTAAATATTTATTATTAGTAGTAAATCTAACTTATAAGTAAGTTTTCTAACCTTTTTTAGTATTTTTATTAGCTTTATATAAGCTAGGGAGGTTTTTAATAATAGATTACTAAGTAGTTTATATCCTTTTCTAAGTTTTAAATAGACTAAATTACCTAGAGAAAATAAAATATACTAGTGTTTATAGTTAAATACTTCTTTTATATATATTTATACTAGTATAATAGAAAATTTTACTTCCTCCTAAAGTATTTTATAGTTAATTTCTATATTTAAATTACTTAAAATATCTAGTAGTGTATTTATTTTCTTTCTATAGGTAATTTTACTTAGAGAGGTCTTAATTACGCTTATATAGGCGTTATTTAGAGTTAATTATATACTTATAATACTATTAGTCTATTATTTATTAGGGAAAGTAATAGTAAATACCTATATTACTATTTCTATAGTTTAGTTTTTTTATTATAACAGACTATTAGTTTATAAGTAGTATAACGTTAAGAATTTTAAGGTTATATTAAGTTTCTCTTATAACGTTTTCTAGAAATCTAAAAGGAATTTTAAATTATAGTCTAATATAATTACTTTAGGAATACCTTAGTTATAAAGTTATAGAAAGTAAAGTAGTATCTAAGCCTAGTTCTCTACTATATATCTAGTGTTTCCTAATACTAAAATAGTTAATTTTAAAAGTTTATTAGACACTATAAGTAAAGCGTTATATAATAGGAAACCTTTAAGTTACTATAGGGTATTTTTAGATAAAACGTCTAAAAGACTAGTAATAAAGTCTATTATTATTATATAGAATAGAATTAGTAGTAAAAGAATAGGTTATAATACTCCTATTAGCTTTTAATAACCTTTTCCTAGTAGCCTATAAACTAAGTAATATTTATAGTAATTTATAATTTTTCTTATAAGGTTATAAATAAGAAACTTATCTTATAGCTTATACTATATATATTTACTACTACTATAGTAGTTTTTATTATAAGTAATAGTTATAAGCTTTAGTGTAATATTGTTAGGTATATAAAGCTTTTATTTACTAGAAAATTTAATAAAATATAAGAGCTTTTAATCTATAGTAAACAGTAGTTTAAATCTATACTACAGCTTTTTTAGTTACTTCTAGATTTTATAAAACTTTAGGTCTTACTAGTATACCTTAGTGATTTATTAGTAAAAATCCTTATTAATTATAATGTTAGTTATAATATAGATATAGTTATCTTTTTAAATTTTATCTAGTTCTTTAGCTTCTTTAGGTAGGTACGTTCTATCTAAAAGATAAGAGAGTATATCTATAACTACGTTTAACATACTAAGAATATATAAATAAAATAGTTTAAATTATAAGAGATACTTTATAGCTAAGACTAATTAGAGATTTACTTCTTTCTTATTAGTAGTAAATAAGGTAGTTTATTATATTACTCTATATATAGATATATAGTCTATTAATATAATAGTAAGGTTTACTTAAGCTAAGCTTATAATAGTATAAGTTTTATAGATTACCTATACTAAATAGGCTACTTTAAGTTTTATAACCTAGTACTTTTACTTTATAGAGGTTAGTACTTTACTTAAGTATATTGTTAGTTAAATTACTATATATAAAATAGGTTTTCTTAGTAACTACTTAGTGTTTTCTTTTAAATAGAAAAGTATAGCTTTATAGCTATAATTATATAATATATCTAACTATATAAATAGTATATAGTTAGGGTTATAGTAAAAAAGTATTACTTCTAATATAAGTACGCTTTTAACGTTTTTAAAACTTTATATTTCTATTTTAGTAGGGATAATAGTTACTCTTTTATAAAAGTTTTTTCTTTTTACCCCTTTAATAATCCCTTCTTTATAAGCTTTAGCTAGTAATAAAGTTTTAAAATATTAAAGCAGTAAGTTATATCTTATATAATAGGAAATAAGGTAGCGTAAATACCTTATAGATTCTATCTATTTCTCTAAACTAGCTAGAGTTTATAAGAATTATATAGCTTTAAGGGCTTTTATCCTTTCTTTAGTATTAGTAAGTCTAAATATATTAACCTTAAATCTAAGTAGTTAAACTAAAGAGAAGCTAATAAATAATTTAGTAGGTGCTATAAATAAGTTTCTACTATTAAAGACTTTAAAGATTATTTAAAAGTAGTTCTTATATTCTTTAAGGGTATCTAAAGTAATTATAATATTATTAATAAAGGCCTAAGTAAAGTCTTTATATTTTTATAGTAACTTATCTATAAATCTCTAGGCGTAGGCTAGTAAGCTTTTAAAGCCTATAAGCCCTACTATAGATTTCTTAAGTCCTTAGTAACTAATAATAGTAAAGCGTTCTTAGTATTTATTAATTACTAAGAATTAGTAGAAAAATACTTTTATATTTACTACTATAATAAATCTTTTACTATAAACTTTATATATAACTTTAGATTATAGTAGTAGTAAGTATACGTCTAGAATAGTAGCTTAGTTTAAGGCTTTTAAGTTAATAACTATATAACCTTTAGGTTTTTTATTAATATTTCTTTATATTATAAAGATAGAGGCTATAAATAGAGTTAGTTATATAACCTAAACGAGTTTTCCTTTATTATATATATTATCTATTAGTTTATCTAGTATTTCTTAGTCTTTAATACTAGCTAGTTATACTTATTATCTTAGTTTATATTTATAGTAGTTTTTAGCTAAAGGAATTATTATATATTCCTTTAGTTTTAACTTAAGGCTAGGTAAAACTTTCTAAATACGTAGAAAGTTACTAATAATTTTACTTGTTTTATTAATAAACTTAGCGTCTTTATTATAAATTATAACTCCTTCTAGCGTTATAATAAAATCGTTTAAGGTATCTTACTTAATTCTAAGTCTTTAGTCTTTTATAAGACGTTTCTAAAAGATATTACTATCTTTTAGTTACTTTTCTAGGTTAGTCTCCTTATTTTTATAGGGAACGCTAAAATAATAGTTTAGCTTTACTAAATAAAACGTTATATTATATTAAAAGTAAGAAATACTACCTATCTAATAGTTTTACTATAATTTTAATAGTTAAAAAGAGTAATTAGTAATTATAACTACTAGATATTAACCTATAACTAAATCTATTTTCTACCCTTATATAGGTCTAAATAAAAGCGACTTTATTTTAAACCTTTTATATAGTTAATAAGAATAAAAGCTTTTAATAGAGGTAGAATTATAGTATTTTAAGTGTAAACTGCTTTATATTTTATTAGCGTTTATTTAGTAAAAATAGTTATAAAGACTTAGACATTATTATAAAAACTAATTTAAACTACTCCTTTAGAGTTAAGTATATCTAACCTATTAGGAATATTAAATTCTTATCTAAGTAGAATTCCTATAGCTAAACTTTTAACTACTTATCCTTAGATATATAGTGTTACTTTATAAGTTTTCCTATTAATTTATCTTTATACTTTTATTTAAAACTTTACCTATCCTATAGTATGTAAGCTGCTTATTCCCTAGAGGTTACACTTAATAGAAGTGTTAAGGGAATAATTAGGTATTTATTCTAAGATTTCTTAGCTTATAACGTATCTAAAGGATCTAAAGTCTATATATATTTTAAGTATTTAGTTAGTTTTAATATTAACTAGTATTTTTATATAAAAGTACTTATAAGAAACCTAATATGTATTAGTGTTTACCTAGGGTTTACTATATAATAGGGCTGTTTCTAGGAAGTCGTTAGATTTCACTATATATTTTAAAGTATATTTTACCTATTACTTCTATTTCTTATCTATTATAGTATTATAGTTATAATATAATAATAATAAGTAATATAAATCTTTATATTTTAGTATAGCCTATAGGGTAGTTTTAAAGGTACTTTCTAACGTAAAATTAATAGATTTATTTAAGTTAAAGCTACTATTAGATGTTTTAGGTAAACTAAATTATAGTAAATTCTCCTTAGTTTTATTAGTAAAATAGGATTTAACTACTAAGTATTCTTTCTCTTATAGTTCCTAAGTAGTAACGTTAATTATTCTATTATTATTTAAGGCTTCTATATTAATATACTTTTCTTTTTAGTTAGTACTATCTTTAGGAGTGTATCTATAGACTAGTTATAAAGATTTTATATTCTATATAGGTTTTATATTCTTATTACCTACCTTTTAGTAAGAGGTATAAAGTAAACGCTTCTTTTAATCCTATAGCTCTTTTATTTCTAGCTTTATATAGTCTCCTACTAGGCTATAAGCTTTATACTTAGTAGATTTCCTATTACTAGTATAGTATTTCTAGTTTTTCTAAAAGGGAATTTATTCTATTATTAGTTTTATAGTAGTTTACTTAGTTTTAGTAGTTTTTTCTACTAGTAACGTTTTCTATATACTACGTTTAATATTTCTTCTCTATCCTTTTTAGTATTAGGTTAGATACTATAGCTATTTTATACGTTTTATATCTCTATTTAGGCGTAGTATCTCTAAAATAAGATTTATATCTATTTTATTATAAATAAGAGATAAGTAGTAACTTTTTAGTTTTTCTACTACTAATACTAATTATTTTACTTAGGTAGTAAAGTAATATATATTAATATAGTTTTTAATATCTTTAAGCGTGTATCTTAAATATTAAAGCTTTTACTTTACTACTTTATAAGAAATCTTAAATTACTTAACTAGTAAATATATCTATAATTTAAGTCCTTATTTTAAATCTTAAAAATCCTTATAGTTATTTTTATCTAAATCCTTAGAATACTATTTATTAGTAATTCCTTTTAGGTATAAATAGAGGTTAAGAATAACTACTAGCTAGTAATCTTAAGATATATTTATATATTTTTATATAGAATCTAGAAAATAGTAAATATCTATCTATATAGTTTTTATTCTAATAAGATAGCTATTATTATTTTCTATAAATAAGGTAGGTAGATTAAACTATCTTATTTTCTTTACTTTAAATCTAAATTAACCTAATAGCCTTTCTTTATTATAGTATATATATAGGTTTTTATCTCTAGAACTAGCTAGTAATTCCTTAGGGGTTTCTAAAGCGTCTCTACTTTTTCTTTAGTAAGGATTAGTAGTTAGCTACTTTCTTTTATATTCTTCTCTCTCTTTACGTCTATAAAGTCTATACTTCCTTAGCGTTTCTAAAGTAAAAGACTTAGTAATTTAATTATTCTTTAGCTCTTATAGTTCTTCTTAAAGAGCGTCTACTTTTATAGCTAAAATAAATATAGAGGTTTCTCTAGAGAAAGAATTATAAGGTTTCTTCTTACTTTTACCTTTTTTATATAATAGTAAAGAGTTATCTTTAACTTTTTTCTCTTTATCTTACTTATTTTATTTTACTAAAGAGTTTTAAATAATTATATTAGGAGGTAGGGAATTACTATTAAAGTTTTTTATAATTTTACTAACGTTATAAGTTATATTATTTTAGGGGTTTTCTAAGTCTCTATCTTTAGTTACTAAGCTTTAGTCTATTATATCTTATAAAGAGTCTAACTATAAAGATTCTTATTAATATATATCTTCTATTTTATATTAGATTTACTTTTAAATAGTTTTAAAAAAGGCTTTCTTAGACTTTTTCTAAGATTAGATTAAATCTTTATATTAGGCTAGATTTATTAGCTAAGATACTAGGAAATTCTAAGATCTATTTAGAAAGTTATATCCTATATAAAGCTTTTATTAAGTTACTATTAAAAAAGTATATAAAGCTAGTATAAAGGCTTTATTAAACTTCTACTAATTTTATAAGTAAGTAGTAGTAAGTTAAGCAACTTAGTAGGGATTTAATAGGATTTATAATAACTTTATAAATAATAACTAAGTATTTAATAGAAAAGATTCTATTAACATAAATAAATAGTTTTTTTTACTTTATCTACCTAAAACTAATTTAGTAGAAGAGATAAAAAGAAATATAGGATTTCTTTTATCTTCTTCCTATTTACTAAAACTATAAAGGCTAAACCTATATTTAATTATTTATAGTTAGTACTAAAGAGAGGCTAAACGTATATTTACTTTCTTTTTCTTTTTAGTTATCTTTAGAAGTTATTAGTAATAATAGCTTTTAGTAATAGATAATAGTTATACTACTATTTATTATACTTTAGTATAGGTAAAATAGATATATATTAAGATAATTCTATTTATAATATATTTACCTAGTTATTCTCTAAGAAATAGCTAATAAGAGTTTCCTAATAATTATTAGGAAATTATTAGGAAAATGTTAGAGAGTTAGTAGAATGTTCTCTAGGAATTCTCTAGTAATCCTTAATAGATTAACTAGGAATATATAGGTAAATACTAGTTATTTACTAGCTAAACTATAAAGAAACAATCCTCTGTTAAATAATAGATAAATAATTATCTATTACGTAATAGTATTCTTAGTTATACTAAGGCTATTAAGCGCTTTAAGGAGGTAGTTAAAAACTATACTAATAACACCTTTATCTATAAGATTTATATTTAGCTTAAGGACTTTTATAACTATTATAAGAATAGTATTACTAACTAGTATACTTCCCTTTTATCTAATATATACTTCTACTAAATAGTTACTACCTTTATAAAAAATATACTTTCTAAGTATAAAAAGAATAAGCTTTAGTTTAATAACTTTCTTTTTTATATAGTATTAATTAGTACTACTTTTATATACTAAATAAAATAAGGTAACTCTAAAGCTATAAGTACTTTTTTACTACTTTAGTAATTAGACTTAATTTTTATTCTTAAGATGATATATATATATATATAATATCTAAAGCTAAACTATCTTCCTTAATATAATTTAAGACTATATTACTAATCTAAATATAAAAGTTAATAACTATATTACTAAGGCTAACGTTACCTATAAGATTACTAATATAGCTATAGCTATTACTAAGTTATATAAGCTGGTTATTAAAGAGTACTTTAATAGTATTTACTAGATTACTAAAAACCTATATAAAAAGGCTAAGAAATCTAAGTATCTAAAGGCCTTTATT
>JASUDE010000761.1:0-14973 GCA_034509685.1 Colletotrichum cereale | reverse complement strand
CCCATCGGCCGCGCCCCCGGGGGGGGGGGGGCTTTCTGTAGCATCTCCCCCAAGCCTACAACGTGGTCGTTCCCATCGGGGTGTTTAGACAACAGCGCCATCTTTGAGTGGGTTTCCCTCAGCAAAACGATTTCATAACAAGGGTCTTATTCTAGGCAACTATTACATTCAAGAAAAAGTCACGCCTGCATATCCGAATGCATAGAGAATGGACAGAGCCAGAGGAAGAGGAAACACAGAGAGAGAGAACAAATGAAACTACTATAATACTATCGGTCAATGAGGGACTTCACTATAGGCATGGTGTTGAAGCGCGAAATCGGTAAATCGTTCACTACGAGAGACAATGTGTAGGTGGTGTAACTGTGAAATTAAGACTCTATATGAATAACCAAGATATTCTATCTTCCAAGCCTCGAGGCCGTGTATGAAACTGTTCCGATGCTCTTATGTACTGGAACGAAGAGGGGGCTGATGCATAAAACGTAGAAACGGGAAAAAGAAAAAAGAAATGAGCCTGAGAGGCTTGTGGGGGGAAACAAGTGGTATATGAAACAGAGACCCAGGAAAATAACAACCAATGATGATAATACCCCCCAAACTACCACGCTCGTGAATGTTGTTCGAATGTACGATTTCGACGCCTCCCCCGAAACTCCACCCCTCCCATGTCGGTTATGACGACGCAAGTAACAAGAGAACAGAAGCGGCCATGCCAAACACCAGTAGCCTGTCCGAGGAGACGAGGCGTCCCGCTCCGCTGTTGAAGCCGGCAGGCTTGAACTCGCCATTGGCGTCCTTGGTCACGGTCGCGGTGGCGGTCCTCTCCTCGGTGACGACGACAGTGGCCGTGGCGGTGGCGACGGGCTCGGCAAAGAGGCCCGCGTCAATGGTCGTCACGCGGCCAGTGTAGCCGGTGATCTCGGGTAAGCAGGAGTCGCTCGCGCAAGTCCTGACGAGGGTGCGGGTGGTGGTCAAGCCGGGTTCGGTGACGGTCTGGAGCACGGTCTCAGTGACGACGACGTCGGTCACGTCCGGCACGGTCAGGACGGCGCTGAAGGGGGTCGGGCAGTTGGTGCAAGTGGCCTGGGTGGTGGTGAAGCCCGCAGGCAAGACGTTCCCGACGGGACGACATGAGGCGATGGCGCCGTTGCAGGGCTGGGTGACGGTGTAAGTCTGGGGCTGCAGGCCCTGGGAGCAATCGGGGCAGAAGGTTGGATAGACGGTGGTGTAAACGATGGTGAAGGGGTCGTTGTTGTTGCTGGTCCCCGTGGGGACGAGTTGGCCGGGCAAGAAGTAGATCGAGATGGGTTCTACCCTGGTGACGGAGAGGGTGTCTAATGTGATGGTGGAGGAACAAGAGTCTTGTCTCCGCTGGACCCTTGCGCCGGACGCAACAGCGGCGAATGCAAAGACGTGAGGAAGCATTTCTGGGGGCGAAGCAAGGGGGTGGTGTGCGTGTGTGCGTGTGTGCGTGTGTGTGTGTGTGTGTCTGATGCAGCCAGGAGAGCAAGGGGGTGGTTGAGACGGAGGATGGAATGCGGGCAAACCCTATATCAGGACATTCTTGAGTCGACCAGGGGCCGGTATCGTATGCCTCTCGATTGGGAAGCGGAACTTGCCAAGGCCTAATTCAAATCTGGCGTCCATGTCCGGACATCCACGTCACACAAGGGCTTCAACTCTATTGTCCACAAACGGGCGAAGGGGGGGGCCTAGCAGAACTCTTGCGTAATACAAGCGCACCAAGACGGCGCCGAGGCCGGGCTCGACCGGCGATGAAGGGGGTCAGCCGAGTTGAGGGCACAACCGAAAGCAAACTGGTCAAGCCTTTGTCAAGTCTGCAACCGTGATGATGCTTGGACTCGTCCGGGTGCGGTACAGAGACAAGGCAGGTTGGGTAGGGTCGCCTTAGCCGCGCCGGGCCTTGTGTAAGTCATCGAAGCCAACCGGATCGGAACAGCTTTGATCGAGAAAGACACCGGGTCAAAGCCCCATGGGAACGGTGACAATCCGTTTAAGGGTCTGGGTCTGGACTCTTTGAGGATAGAAGGGGTGGGGGTGTTGAACTTGTGGTATGTTGAGTATGTGTCTTAGTCTGGCTGACCAACCGCGGCGGCTTTCCCGGTGACTCTACGGCACTAGCAGCTGTCGTCAAGACGGTCCATCATTCCCCGTCGGTAGTGTTGGGGCCAAGCTAAACCTGCTAGCTCGAGAAGTGACAGCTCCGGCGCGAGAGGTACCCGGCTTCGCGCATCTTCCCTCGCTCGCCCGCCCCGTCCTACCGCTTGCTGTTCGTTTCCGGCTGTGGCGTCGAAAGCCTCAACTAAGAAGAGTCCAGAGCCGTGAGAGAGAGAGAGATAGACATAGAAGACAGAGAGAGAGAGAGGACAGACGAGGAGATGGCGCCACACAAAGCCCCCAGCCAGTAGCGGCCTCCGCACATCAAACTAACGCAGACGCCTCCCGAGATGGGGCATCTGACGTTTTTGTGCAAGGTTGACTTTGGCCCTTTCCCATCGACCGGCACTGCATCTGCTCGAGTTACCGATGCACATGCTCGAGCTACCGAACCGAACCGCGGGGTCTTGTCGCCGCAACGCATCCGTATGAGAAGACACAAGCCATCCAAGACATCGTGTTCAACTAGCGGCTGTGTGTGTGTGTGTGTGTGTGTGTCTCTTTTCTTTCCCGGCCCGTACGGAATGCAACCCTCACCTCCCACCTCAGAGTTGGACGACCGCCAGCCGGGCTTAGGGCAAAGGGCCCGGCTGTTGTCATCCCAACCACGGGGTTGCGCCATCTTGCTGCCAGAGTTGAGTTGCCTTGGAGTCTTCGAGTTAGCGGCGGACGGAAGCTCCCTAACCTATCACATCGAGCATATGCCCTCATTCTCTATCCACCGCTAACCGTGACGGGCGAAGGCAATGCGATTGTCAGCGTTGATGGGGGGAAGCTTCCTCAAGGTGTTGTTCTCGACCGTCACGGAGCATTCCCGTTCGCTGCTCGCGGAAACGAAAACGACACAAGAAGCTCTCCCCTCTTCTCGGTTGACGGACTTGTCTTAGATCTTCGCTTCGGGAGTCGCCCATCGCCCACCGGAACGAGGAGCTATGGCTAGAACCAGCCGTCAAGCGGGCAACCATGGGAGTCAGCAAGTCATCGGTCCCCCTCACCTCTGCTTTCGAAATGGGAAGCTCCATGTATCGTCCCGTGTGGCATGGACGAGAAGCTCCTCGGGCCGTCATACACTTCCGCCACGATCATGTTTCTCTCTCGCCTCTTTCGCCTCTTTCGCCTCCTCTAGCTCTGATATCTTCTTCTTCTTCTTCTATACCTCGTCGGTACCGGGGAAAGCTCAAGGTGATTTCAACCTAGACGCAGAATACCCGTCAACCAAAGTCGTTGTAATTGAACGTGGCGTGCGCCCTTGCGGAACCTCCTCCTTCAACTCTTACTCCTAATCCTCCTCTTCGTTCAGTTGCCGCATAGAAACGGCATTCCAACCCACCCACCCAAACCATTCCGCTCGATAGGCACGCAGCAGTCTCACGGGCAACGAGAGCAGCACAATACCTCTTTCCCGCCTCCATTGACTTACCAAGTCTCTGGTTCCGAGGCGCCCATATACTATTTACAAGACTCCGTTGTCTTTTCTCCATCCTCCTTTCTTCTCCGCCGTTGGAACAGTGGCGCTTCCCGCACATCCCAAGAGATGCCATCGCATGATCAGTAACGACCATCAGTTTTCCGAAAGACGAACCATCAGTACATCGTCTTGTTGAGAAGAGAAGAAAAGAAGAGAGAGAAGACAAGTTCGTTTCTTCATCACGCAACCAAGACAACCATAACCAGGAGAGCAAGCTCGTCGCTGCTGCTCGGCTTCCAGACCTGGTGTCTTGGACGGTCTTTGAGACCATCGTGCTGGGATCACGCAACAGCCCTTCATCATGAGGCTCGTCACATCTATCACGGGCCTGCTGGCCGCCGCCGGCCAGTCTTGGCTCGCAGCCGCGCTGCCTCAGTTCCCCGACAACCCCGTCTGCCCCGCGGGCATCACGTCCGTCGAGGTGCAGCCGGTGCAGTTCATCGTCAGGCAGCCCATCTTCATCAGCGCCTTTTTGCCCGTCAACACCGTCTTGGTGCTTGACGATGGCCTCACCCTCACAATCACCAATGCGCCCATGACTCTGGTTACCGAAATCGACAAGCTGGGAACCATGACCTCCCAGGTGACCAGGTAAGCCCGTCCCCTCCTACACCAACTTGTGACCACTGACCCCCGAGGAAAACTTCGCTTGCTGACCGCGGAACCAGAATCCTCCAACAGGTATACTCGTCTCCCAACGCCTACGTGACCATCACCAGGGGTGGCCAATCCGGCTCTCTGGCAAGCACAATCACAGTGTTTCCCTCGGGCCCGGACGGCGTCGGGACGTACTTGGTCTACACCCCTTATGGTGGTATCACAGCAGCCACGGCTGGTGGTGATGCCGGATCGCCGGCGGCCACATTCGATGGCACACCTATCGACGCGACCCGTCCCCTGAACGGTAACCCTACCTCTCCAGCCTCGGCCGGAGCTCCGGGCGGAATCCCAGGCGCCAGCCCGGCTTCGATCCCTTTGACCATCTCTCCCACTGGCTCCGGCGCCGCCGGCGCCCTTCCGCAGCTGTTCAACGGCCCGTTGAAGACGGTCACCATCGGTGGTGCTGAAGGAGTGCCCAGGAACCTCACCGTTATCGACTCGGCAAAGTCTGAGGGCACCGTCTTTGTCCAGACTTTCGACAGATACTCCATCACCGTGACCGGGCCGCAGAACGTCATCACCGTCCTCGGTAACGCAGGTGTGACGCCCGCCGCCGTCACTATGCCCGACGCGGGAGTCGCGCTGCAGACCCTCGCCAACACGGGAGCCTTGCAGATCATCCAGACTCCCGGAGGCGAGGCCGACTTCCTCGCCAGGTTGGCGACCATCACCATCGGCAACACAAACGGCCAGGCGGGGACCTTTACTCTCATCCCCACCTCTGGCAGCGTCGGTGCCGTGGTCGTCCAGACTTCTCTCCCGGCTTTTGGTGACCTCTACCGGACCATCAGCGTTCCCGGAGCAACGGATGCCACAATGTCGATCCCGGCTCCTCAGGGAAGCACCGGCACCGTCGTCATCCAGACCACGGACGGCTTCACCGGTCCCGCCCCCGGCCCCTTTACGACGGTCAACGTCGGCGGCGGACAGGGCGCAACCCCGGCGTCGGCGACGATCCCCCCTGCTGCCGGCGACACCAACGGCCCCTATACGGTCCTCGTTCAAAGCCGCGATCCCGCAGCTTTCACAGGCCCCTACAACACGGTCACAGCCGGCGGCAACACCGGAGACACTCCCGTCACGCTGAGCATCCCCCCCACCGGCACCGGCCAGACGGGCGTCGTCGTTATCCAGCCCGTCGCCACTCCCTTCACCGGCCCGTACACGACCATCACCACGGACGGCAACACGGGAACCATCCCGGTGACCCTTACGGTTCTGCCCGGTGGCAACCCGACCCTGGGAACCGTTATCGTGCAGACCCCGTCGCAGACGCCTCAGCTGCGGGCTTTCAGGACCCTGGCCGCCCTCCCCATCGGCGGCGACGGCGCGACCATGACCGTGCCGCCGGCCAGTGGCTCCGCGGCCGCCGAGTCCGGCACCGTTCTCGTGGCCTCGGGCTTGGGCGGAGAAGACCCGGCGACGAACCAGCCTGACGTTTTGTCAGCCAACAGTGTCACGATTCGCGGTGACTACAACGGAGCGGACCCCTTGACCGTGACGCTGCCGGCTAATGGAGACAACCCTGTCGGCACCATTGTCGAGCAGCTGCCCGTTGGCTTCAACTCGCTGGCTGCCGGAAATCCTGCCGCCACTCCGGCCAACCCTGCGGCTAACCCAGCTGCCACGGACCCGGCTGCCGACCCTGCGGCTAACCCGGCCGGGGCGAACCCCGCGGCCAACCCGGCAGCCACGGACCCCGCGGCTAACCCGGCCGGCGCGAACCCTGCGGCCAATCCGGCTGCCAGCCCGGCCACAAACGTCGCCGGCGCGCCGGGTGCAGCGGGTGCTGACTCGGCGCCCGGAGAAGCCCTGCCTCGACTGACCAGTGGCTTCTCCGGATCTGTGCCCACCACCGTCACCCTGCCACCGGTTGGAACCCAGTCGCTCAGCCAGGTCTTGGTCTTGACTCCGACGAACCAACCTGCTGGTGGTAACCCTGCCGCTGTTGGTAACACTGCCGACCCGGCGGCCACGAATCCTGCGGCTAATCCGGCCGGCGTGAACCCTGCGGCCAACCCGGCCGGCACCAACGCGGCGGCTAACCCGGCCGGTGTGAACCCTGCGGTTAACCCGGCCGGCACCAATGCGGCCGCCAACCCGGCTGCTAACCCTGCTGCCACAAACCCTGCGGCTAACCCTGCTGTTGGTGGTAACACTGCCGACCCGGCGGCCACGAATCCTGTGGCTAATCCGGCCGGCGTGAACCCTGCCGCCAACCCGGCGGCCACGAACCCGGCTGCTGACCCGGCTGCTAACCCCGCTGCCACGAACCCGGCGGCCAACCCGGCCGGCGTGAACCCTGCCGCCAACCCGGCGGCCACGAACCCGGCCGCCAACCCGGCTGCTAACCCTGCTGCCACAAACCCTGCGGCTAACCCTGCTGCTGGTGCTGACCCTGCTGCCACCGGTGCCGCTGGACAGGCTGCTCCCCAGGCCATCAGCACCCTCACGGCCGGTTTCCCGGGGCCACAAGCCACGACGGTGACTGTCCAGCCCACGGCCGCCGCCGCCTCCACCGCACCCTTCGTCATGGTGTTGACGCCGGCCCCCGCCAGCTCTGCTGCGGCGAACGTCCCGCAAGGCGCTTCCTTCACTACCATCAACGGGTTCTACGATGGGCCGACTCCCCTCACGCTGACTATCCCTCCCGCGGGAACGAACACCGTTGGCACTGTTGTCGTACTCTCCACGACTCAGCCAGCCGAAGCCTCGCCTGCGGTCCCGGCTCAGACCCAGGCCCCCGGCGGCGCAGTCCCGCAACAGAGTGCCGGCGTGCCAGTCAACCCGGCACCCGCAGCGGCCGGTGCTTTCACAACCATCCAGTCCGGCTTCGGCGGCTCCGAGCCGACTACCTTTACGGTTCCCCCGGCCGATACTAACAACCCTGGCACCGTCGTGATTCTTACCCCTACTAACCCGGCAGCTGGCCCTCAACCCACCCTCCCCGCCGGAGTGCCGTTCACGACGGTCACCGCTCCTTTCTCGGGAGACTCCCCACTAACCAATATCTTGCTGCCCACAGGTACTAACACTGTAGGAACCGTCCTCGTACAGGTCCCCTCTTCCCTCTTCACGCCTTCGCCATCAGCAGGCGGTGCTGCCCCGGCGACCGACCCCAACGCGTCCAACCCCAACGCGGCCGGCGGCCTTCCGATCATCAGCATCCCGCCCTTCACCATCGGCGGTGGCCAGCCCATTACCCTGGATCCTTCCAATGCTAACCCGGCCTCGGGCTTCTCGGCCATCACCGTGACTCAGGGAGGACCGGTGGCAGCCACCCAGACCTTCCTCCCGACCGGCACCAACTCCGTGGGCATCGTGGTTATCCAGACACCCACCGCCAGCGCGGCTGGCGCCCCGGCCGCTGCTGAGTTCACAACCGTCATGCAGGGCTACTCCGGCACCGTCCCGACGACCACGACCCTGCCGCCGACGGGATCCAACTCGCTGGGCATCGTGTTGATCCAGACACCGACGGCCCAGGTCAACGTCCTCCAGACCACCACCGTCGGCTTCACCGGCACGGCCCCCACCACCGTCACCGTGCAGCCCTCCGGAGGCGGCTCCAGCATCGTGGTCGTCCAGACCCCGTTCCCGACCCCCGAGAGTTCGCCCTCGACCCCGGCGAGCGTCTTCACCACGATCCAACAGGGCTTCACCGGCGCCGCGCCGAACACCATCACCCTCCAGCCGACTGGGACCGATACGGTCGGTACCGTCATCGTCCAGACGCCCATCTTCTCCGGAGGGGCAGTTCCGCCTACCAATGCCGCGGCACCTACCAACGCCGCGGCCCCCAGTAATGCTGCGTCGCCCAACATCTTTGTCACAATCACCACCGGAGGTCCCGTGGCGACGACTACTACCATCCTGCCCACTGGCACCAACTCTGCTGGTATCGTGTTGATCCAGACCGCGACGACGGGACCGGCCGCCGCAGACCCTGCCAGCGTTCCGAGCGGCTTTGTCCTCACAACCGTCGTTGGAACCGGCTCCGTGCCTACCACTGTCACGGTACCCCCATCTGGCACGAATCCAGGCAGCGTTATCGTTCAGGAGGCTGCCGCTTCTGCTACTCAACCCCAGGTTCAAGTTCCCAGTGGCTTCGTTCTCACAACAGTCCCTGGAACTGGCTCTGTGCCTACCACTGTCACAGTGCCCCCATCAGGAACCAACCCTGGAAGTGTGATCGTGCAAGAGGCTGGCGCTGCCACTCAACCCCCGGTTCAAGTCCCAAGCGGCTTCGTTCTCACTACAGTTGTCGGAACCGGCTCCGTGCCTACCACTGTCACAGTACCTCCCTCTGGCACAAATCCAGGCAGTGTCATCGTTCAGGAGGCTGCCGCAACTACTCAACCCCAGGTTCAAGTTCCCAGTGGCTTTGTTCTGACCACAGTTGTCGGAACCGGCTCTGTGCCCACTACCGTCACAGTACCTCCCTCTGGCACGAACCCGGGCAGCGTTATCGTTCAGGAGGCTGCCGCTTCTGCTAC
Organism: Colletotrichum cereale; assembly: GCA_034509685.1. NCBI lineage: Eukaryota > Fungi > Ascomycota > Sordariomycetes > Glomerellales > Glomerellaceae > Colletotrichum > Colletotrichum cereale. The sequence continues at coordinate 6,168 of JASUDE010000761.1, read as the reverse complement.
TCAACCCCAGGTTCAAGTTCCTAGTGGCTTCGTTCTCACTACAGTTGTTGGAACCGGCTCTGTGCCTACTACTGTTACGGTACCTCCCTCTGGCACCAACCCGGGCAGTGTTATCGTTCAGGAGGCTGCCGCTGCCACTCAACCCCAGGGTCAAGTCCCAAGTGGCTTTGTTCTGACCACAGTCCCTGGGACTGGATCTGTTCCAACCACGGTGACGATCCCGCCGTCTGGCACCAACCCAGGCAGCGTCATTGTGCAAGGAGCTGCTGCGACTACACAGCCCCAAGTCCCAAGTGGATTCGTCCTCACGACAGTCCCAGGGACTGGTTCAGTTCCTACTACAGTCACAATCCCGCCATCAGGAACCAATCCTGGCAGCGTCATTGTTCAGGCGGCTGCCGTTACTACTCAGCCCCAGGCTGAAGTCCCAAGTGGCTTTGTCCTTACGACAGTCGTCGGAACTGGTTCAGTTCCTGTAACTGTTACAATCCCACCATCAGGAACCAACCCTGGCAGTGTGGTTGTTCAAGAGGCTGCCGCTACCCAGCCGCAAGTCCCGAGTGGCTTCGTTCTTACCACAGTTGCTGGAACCGGTTCAGTTCCCACCACCGTCACGATCCCGCCGTCTGGCACAAACCCCGGTAGTGTGGTTGTCCAAGAGGCTGCTCCCACCACCCAACCTCAAGTCCCAAGTGGCTTCGTTCTCACGACGGTCGTTGGAACTGGCACATCTCCCACTACATTTACAGTCCCGCCGTCTGGCACAAACCCTGGTAGTGTGGTTGTCCAAGAGGCTGCCGCTACCCAGCCGCAAGTCCAAGTCCCAAGCGGCTTCGTTCTCACCACAGTTGCTGGCACCGGTTCAGTTCCCGCTACCGTTACGATTCCCCCATCAGGAACCAACCCGGGTAGTGTGGTCGTCCAACAGGCTGCCACCACCCAGCCGCCAGTCGAGGTTCCTAGTGGGTTTGTCCTCACAACAGTCGTCGGAACTGGTTCTGTGCCCACCACCCTCACGGTGCCACCATCAGGAACCAACCCTGGCAGTGTGATCGTACAAGAGGCTGCAACCACTCAGCCGCAGGTTCAGGTTCCTAGCGGGTTTGTCCTCACGACTGTTGCCGGGACTGGTTCTGTGCCCGCTACAGTCACGATCCCGCCGTCCGGCACAAACCCCGGCAGTGTTATCGTTCAAGAGCCCGCCACAACCCAGCCGCAAGTCCAAGTCCCAAGTGGTTTCGTTCTTACAACAGTTGCCGGGACTGGCTCTGTTCCTACTACAGTCACGATCCCGCCATCTGGCACGAACCCGGGCAGCGTTATCGTTCAAGAGGCTGCTGCTACTCAGCCGCCAGCCCAGGTTCCTAGTGGTTTCGTTCTTACAACAGTTGCCGGCACCGGTTCCGTGCCCGCTACAGTTACGATCCCGCCGTCCGGCACAAACCCCGGCAGCGTTATCGTTCAAGAGCCGGCCACAACCCAGCCCCAGTCTCAGTTCTCTATTGGCTTCAACATAGTCACCACCGGATACACAGGCTCGGTCCCCACGACGGTTACCATCTTCCCCACGGGTACGGAGAGTGTTGGTACCGTCCTGATCCAGACCCCGACCGGTTCTGCCGCCGGTGCTGTTCCCACTGTCGCCCGCACGGAGGGCTACGACGGAAGTATCACTCGTACGATTACGCAGGCGCCGACTGGAACCCAGGCGGTCGGAGACGTTGTCGTCCAGACGCCGACGGTGGGAGCTGGCGCATCTAGCGCTTCGCCCAACCAGGTCATCTTGTCGAGTGGCTACGCCGGTTCCGCGACATCCACGCTCACCCTGGTGCCCTCGGCGGCTGGTGACCCGACAACCCTGGTTGTTCTTACACCTACCGCGGCCAACGAGATCCCGACAACGTCGTCGCCTGTCCAGTACGCCACTTTGACGGCGGGATACCCCGGTTCTACCACAAATACCGTGACCATCCCGCCGAGCAGCGGAAACACTCTGGGTACGGTTCTCGTCCAGACGCCCTTCTCCTCTGGCCAGAGCAACACTGTCTCGGCGTCGTCGTTCGTCACCAACACCATTCCGGGATCGGTCCCTACCACCTTCACTCTCCCACCTGCAAGCACCGATCCCAACGGTGTGGCGACCGTCATTGTCCAGGATCCCTCCGTCACCGTGGCTCCGGCTTCGGTCGTCACCCGCACCACGGGCTTCTTTGGCTCTGGCGTGGCGACTACAACTCTGCAGCCTGCGGTCAGCGGAGATCCTACGACGGTCCTCATCCAGACGCCCCTCCCTACATCTGATGTGGCTTTCGTCACTACCACCGTGGGCTACACGGGCTCGGTGCCAACCACCGCCACCATCTTCCCCTCGGGAACGAACACCGTCGGCGCCGTCATTGTCCAGACTCCTGTGGGCACTGTCTCGTCTCAGCCAAGCTACACGACCCTTTTCAACACATATGACGGGTCGGTGGCTCTGACGTCGACTTTCCCGCCGTCTGGCACCGACACCGTTGGAACGGTGGTCGTGCAGGTTCCTCAGTCAGGCGTTCCCGCGCCTACCAGTGCTCCGGCAGCCCAGGCTCTCTCCTTCATCACCGTCTCTACCGGTTACGGTGGTGTTGGGACGCAGACCACGACCGTGTTGCCAACAGGCAATAACAGCGTTGGCCTCGTTCTGGTCCAGACTCCCACCGAGTCTGGAGCGGAGGCGCCGTCCATCACGGGCTACGTTACCGTCACCTCTCCATACGATGGTGCCGTCACTCGCACGACCACGCTGCCTCAGAGTGGCACCGAGGCTCTTGGTGTTGTTCTCGTGGAGGTTCCCACCCAGGCAGGCATCTCGTCAGGCCCGGCCCAGGGTTCTGCGTCAACTCCAACCATCACGGGCTATGTTACCGTCACCTCTCCATATGATGGCTCCGTCACTCGCACGACTACGCTACCCCAGAGCGGCACCGAGGCTCTTGGTGCCGTCATCGTACAGGTTCCCACCCAGGCGGGCATCTCGTCTGCTCCCCAGCCTACCAACACCGTCACCGCCGGGCACCTGGGGTCGCAAACCACGACGGTGACTGTACAGCCTACGGGCGGCGCCTCCACCGCACCTATGGTTATGGTGTTAACCCCGGGCCCTACCAACTCGGCGGCGGTCTCCTACACCACTTTCAAAGGATTCTACGACGGGACGACTCCCGTCACGCTGACTATCCCTCCTACGGGAACGGACACTGTCGGTACTGTTATTGTGCTTGCTACAACAACGCCGGTTTCTGCACCAACTCCGTCCGTCACCCAGTTCATCACAGTTACCAGCGGCTACAACGGCGTTGGAACCCAGACGACAACGCTGCTTCCCACTGGCACAGATTCAGTCGGCATCGTCATCGTCAAGACACCCACGGCTTCTGCCACGGCGTCTGCCGCGACGACCGCTGCCCCCGAGGCCGCCAGTTTTGTTACAACGACTTCTCTGTGGGATTCCACGGGAGCAAGCACAACGACCGTCTTCCCTACAGGCACTCAGTCCGTGGGCACCGTGATCGTCGCTCAGCCCGGATACGCGCGGTTGACCTCCATCACAACCGGGTACTCGGGCACTGGTTTTTCCACCACCACATCGCCCTCGCTCAGCGGCACAGATATCATCGGTAATGTCATCGTTTACACACCCTTCAACACAGCGTCTGCTCCTCAGACGTCGTCTGACATCTTGCCCACGCCGGGAGCCGCGACAACGTCCGCACCAGCCTCATCCGCAGCGTTCGCCACGCTTATCAGCACTTATACTGGTTCTACTCCCACGACCACGACTATTGCTCCCACTGGAACGGACAGCCAAGGTACCGTCATCATCTTGGTGCCGAGCTCGACTGATGTGTCTGGTCCGGCATCGAGTGATGGATCCGGCGCGTCATCAGCTGTCGGATCTATCACAGCATCGTCCGCCGGGCCCATCGTGACCTCGGCAGCAGACGCCGCCTTTGCTACGCTCATCAGCACCTACGGGGGCTCTGTGACCCAGACTTCGACGATCTTGCCTTCGGGTACCACTCCGGGCACTCTCGTGGTCCTGGTCCCGAGCAGTTCCGTCGGTGCCGGAGCACCGTCCGTCACGGACCCGGCAGCAAGCGCTCCGTCCGCAGCTTTGGCAATCATCACCTCCACCTACGGGGGCTCTGTCATCTCAACCTCAACCATCCCTCCCTCCGAATCGGGATCCCAGGGCACCCTCGTCGTTCTGCTGCCGAGCAGCTCTGTCGACGCCGGAGCACCGTCCGTCACGGACCCTGCCGGTGTTACGAACCCGGCAAGCGTCACAGGCCCGGCAAGTGATCCGTCTGCGGCTTTGGCAGTTATCACCTCCACTTACGGTGGTTCTGTCATCTCAACCTCAACCATCCTTCCCTCCGGGTCGGATTCTCAGGGCACCCTGGTCGTTCTTCTTCCAAGCAGCTCTCTTGATGCCGGAGCATCATCAGTCACCAACCCGGCAAGCGCTGCGTCTGCGGCTTTGGCAGTCATCACCTCCACTTACGGTGGTTCTGTCATCTCAACCTCGACCATCCTTCCCTCCGGTACAGATACTCAGGGCACCCTGGTCGTTCTTCTTCCAAGCAGTTCTCTTGATGCCGGAGCATCATCAGTCACCGACCCGGCAAGCGCTGCGTCTGCGGCTTTGGCAGTCATCACCTCCACTTACGGTGGTTCTGTCATCTCAACCTCGACCATCCTTCCCTCCGGTACAGATACTCAGGGCACCCTTGTCGTTTTACTTCCGAGCAGCTCCGCCGGTGCGGGAGCACCGTCAGTCACTGACCCGGCAAGTATCACGAGCCCAGCAAGCGCCCCGTCTGCAGCTTTCGCAACTCTTACCTCATCGTACGATGGCTCTGTCACCTCCTTCCAGACCCTGCTACCTTCCGGCACCGACCCAACCGGCACGGTCGTTGTCTTCGTCCCGAGTAACGTCCCGGCCTCTCCCGCCATCACCCCAAGCGCCAGCCTTGTCACGGTCACGTCCACATACGACGGATCCGTCACCTCGACGGCCATCACGTCGCCGGGTAGACCCGGGGACCCTGCAACCGTCGTTGTCTATGTTCCCAGCAGCATTTCTTCGGCCTCTGTCGGAAACAACAACCTACTTACGACGCTATCATCTACATACTCTGGTCTGGTCCCGTTGACGAGCACACTCGCCCCCGTTAACTCGAACGACCCGACAACGGTAGTCGTACTGCTTCCAAGCTCCACCAGTGACGCTGCCGCCGGGGTTACGCCCTCTGCAACCGCCACTGCGTTGGCTGCTGGCCTCTACACGAGCACATACGATGGCTCGGTCACGTTGACGTCCGTTGTTCCCAGCGGCCCCTCGGGCCAGCCTGGTTTCACTGTCATCTACGTCCCTAGCAGCACGGCTGCTCCGGCTTCAACCATCACTGACTTGCCTGCTGGTGGGCTGTTCACGAGCTTCTACGACGGCTCAGTCACGGCTACGTCCACCTTGCCTCCCGGATCGGCTGGAGATCCAGGAGCTACGATCGTCTACATCCCTACCAACACTGCGGCGCCGTCTGTCACGAACGCCAATGTGGGCGGCTTGTTCACGAGCTTCTACGACGGCTCCGTCACTTCCACATCCGTCGCGGCAACAGGTCTGCTGGGCGAGCCCAGTGCCACGATCATCTTCGTTCCGAGCCCTTCTGCTACTCCGGCTTTGCAGAACGTTCTGACCAGCACATACGGCGGTTCGGTCACTCTGACAACTGTAATTCCCACTGGTTCGCTTGGCGAGGCTGGCCAGACCGTGGTTCTGGTCCCAAGCTCTGCAACTGCCGCGGAAGGCTCATCTGCGGCTTTACCCAATGACATCTTGACCAGCGCATACGACGGTTCTGTAACTTTGACCTCGGTTATTCCTACTGGCTCGTTCGCTGGCCAGACTGTCGTATTGGTCCCAAGCTCTGGCCTCGCCGCTGCAGCCTCATCTGCGGCTTTGCAGAACGTATTGACCAGCACATATGATGGTTCAGTCACCCTGACAACTGTCATTCCCACTGGTTCACTCGGAGAGCCTGGACAGACTGTGGTCTTGGTACCAAGCTCTACGATTGCCGCTGCGGCCTCATCAGCAGCAGCGCTGCCAAACAACGTTCTGACCAG
>JASUDE010000760.1:2410-16429 GCA_034509685.1 Colletotrichum cereale | reverse complement strand
TCTCTTCTTCACAGAATGTGATCTGAATGGTAGTAGGAAGAATAAGTGCTTCCGACTGCATTGTCCTCACTGTTGACGGAAGCACGTATACCACTAGATTTGGATCGGCTACTTCTTGTATCTGTAGAAAGGGCGACAGTAAGTCCTGGTCAGCGACTAGCTGTGAACCAATATATGATTGCCTGCACACATCACAATATACTGCATCTCGAAGGAGAGGAGAGGGGCGAATGAAGAAAAGTACACCCATCAAGCTTGCCCCTTTGCGTGGTCGTGCTTTAAGCAGTAGAGGCTGGACTTCACCATAAGGAACGCGGCGGCCGCCGTCAAGGGGGTACGTTACCGAAAAGACTCAAAACGGTAAGCTTGAAATGAAGAACAGAGGAAATGCAGACGGCGAAGAACCCCTTCAACCGGCTTTCTTTCTTCGCATTCCAGGGATGCTTGCATAGTATCCTTCAGCTGGAGGTCGAGTACAGCCCAATCCGGAACAAGATTTTGCTGTCACTGTGACGAACTGTCGTCGTGATGTCCGCAAATACAGCTCTCGTGTGGGGCTAGGTGTATCAGTGCCGTAATTTCTACTGCCATAAGGGCCCGGCCTTTCCCGACAGTTGTTGTAACCGTCATCAAGGCGATAGGCGGTAATAGAGTTCGTTCGACCAAGCTGGCAGATCCGGTGAGGGGATGTAGTCTCGCAGACCTGCCGAATTGACTCGTACATCAGACAGTGTGGGCACTTCAGGAGGTGGATCGTACACATAGTGGCGTGATGGTGACCTAGCAAGCAGGGTTCGCCAAGCAGTTGGCTTTGATGTGAGTTCGATGCGATCAACAGAAATATATCCTGTGCGGTTGTGCGAGACAGACTCGTAGGAAACGATGGCGATCCTTCTCAATCAGAGCGAAGAACGAGCTAGTTGCCAGGCCCTGTATTGTGGTTGCGTTGTTATAACGGCATTTTAAATACTAACTAACACCTTCGTTAATTACCCGGTTATGCGCCACAATCCCCTCAAGACACCCATCGACTGAGACATAACAGACCCCAACTGACGCTCGGAAGGAAGAGGCTTGGAAAAGATAGAAGCGAATATGTCAGAAGCACTCCGCTCAAGAACAGTCACCCTGCCGGAGGGAACACAAATCAATAAATCCGGCTACTCACATGATAAAGTTCTGGCTGCCGACTCACGACTTCCATCTATTCGGAGATCAACATCTATGTCACGGAGAATCTTGTACAATGACGGCTCCATTGACCCAAACAAGACAACACCCTAAGAGGAAACCCTACTCAGAGTTGATCCGGGAAGCATTCCTCAGTAACGGAGACAAACCTATGAGTCTCAATCAGCTCTACAAATGGTTCGAGTCCTCCATGGACGACGGTGTGCGCTGGAGTAAGAGCAGCATCCGTAACACTCTCAGTGTGAACAAGGTCAGTGCTTTCGCTATGTATCCCCATATTCGACGCAACTGTATGCTGCCAGAATGTTGGCTTTTGCGTATTAAGCATAACGGAACGATGCACAACCCACCACATTCATCTAATATGGCATGAAGGCTTTCACTCAGCGTCAGTGCGGACGGTCGAAATGGTTTCTATCGCCGAACTTGGAACATGATGTCCAGTGTAAAAGTCCGCTTCGCAGGTCTGGCACACCATCCCACCGTCCCCCTCTCTCCAAGCCGGGTTCGCACGACACCATCCACAGCAACTATCGACATAGTTTCCACTTAAAAAGCATAAGAGAACTAGAAGAACTAGAAGGGATTTTGGCGTCCACGCCGGATAAATCCACGGTCCCCGAGGAGGAGGGAGTCACGGCAGATGTGCCGGGTATGGCGTTTCATCTGCCCCCTTCAATAGTGAGTCGCCGTTCCATATTCGTCGTGCCATGGCTTACATTACGTCAGGTTTGCTTTCCTTGCCTGCTGAGTAACAATTCGCAATGTGACGGCCAAAGTCCTTCCTGTCTATAATGTTTGAAGTCTGGCCTGGCGTGTGAAGAACAAGCCCCATTCCTGGCGGCAGGCGAAATGTTCCTCAAAGCTCTTCCTTAGAGCGCTGTTGTACGAACGCCTCGGCAAGTCATCGTCAATGCAGGGGGGGGGGGGGGGGGTGGCGAACATCACTGTTGGACCGCCTCGAAGGGGCTCAACGGCCAATCAAATCCATTCTCGAGGCTCCTCTTTGACGCTCAATGTTATTAACAATGTTATAAACAACCTGCTTTGATGTGGAGTGACCCACTATGGCATGAGCGTCTCGCATGGATACTGGGGTAAGCGAGATTATAACAGACAACACTAACGATGCGCCCCTACGGATGGCTATCGGTGGACATTTCATACCTCCTGCTCAGTTAGTTACACAGAAAAGGTCATGGTGAGGTGCGATCCGACACAACTGCATGATGCATTGGATTAGTCACGGGTTGGTCACTAAGGATTGGGGACAAGATAATTACGACAATATGTTAACCTACAAACACTGCTTGTCCAGTTTTTCCTTCTCCTCACGTTCTTTTGCCTGTGACAGAATGATCATGGAAATTTCATGTCAGATGTCGGACACCTCAGGCCATCCCATCGAGGGGATTTATGTCACCCTGTCATGTATGGCATACCCCACTATCTCGTTTTCGGGTGTGACAGCATCCGATGGCAGGCCCACTTGGACGTATACAGGATCGACTCCAAACTATATTGGGGTTGGGCCACTGAACGCCCACTGGCAGCTAACACTGTATTCACTTGGTGAGCAGATGCCAATCATTCCCGTTGTCTTATTCGTTCCCACTTCAGCCCATGTTTGGGTTGGCTTGACGCGGCGTGGGTATGCGGTTGATTTCCAGTATCCTGCGGGGTCGAGGATCAGTCATGATAGTCGGCGAGGCATAAGTGCGGCAATGAAGACTGTGCTGGGCAAGAGAAACGAAGATTTGTCATCATCGATGCCCCACGAAAACGCCCGAGTAGATAGGTGCAATCTGTATTATGGTGAATTCAGAACAGTATGTCTCTTTCGGTGTTATACCTGCGCAAACTTCCCAGTTCCTTCGGTTCCAACAAAGACACCAAAGCCGCCGCCGCATGAGACCGCGGCCTTTTATGCCTACCCTACTCTATCCCGAGACCGAAGAGCGGTCTCCACCTGGCTGGAGCGAGCCTGAGAGTATGTCCCTGCAGTGACTTTGGCACCGGAATCCAGGAGCAGATGAACGGCGGCGAGACTGTCGTTGCGCACAGCAAAATATATGGGCGGCTCGCCCCACTCTCCAAGTATGTTCGGATCAGCCCCGTTCTCTAAGAGTGGCCTTGCGCGCTTCAGGTTATTGTACGTGATCTACCAGTCTCCGAAAACTTGGTGATCCACGGCGCAGCAACCAATCTCTGTCAGAACCGCAATGAGTATGTCATATCGGCCCATGCGGAGGCGTCGAGCTCAATGCCAGCCAGCGATGAGGCGACCCGGTTGCAATGCTTGCTACCGGCTCGCCATTTATGGTAACAAGTATAATATTCAGTGGGTCTCCCGGACCAGGAACTTGACCGTTAAGGTTGCCCTATCAACATAACATCACGGTTGGGAGGCAAGGGAATTGCTGTAAGAGGAAGCGGTTGGGATTGAGGTAGCCTTAAAGTGACGTAAGTTACTGCACTGGCTAACCGGAGGTCAGACGGAGACAACACATCAAAGGCTGGCGCAGTTCATTCGAGGGGCCAATGGTTAATACGGTTAACTAATTGTTATATTGCTGTTATTCACGGGTGGGGCAGTAGCCCACCTGTCGACCGGCGGGGCTAAGTTGATTAGCCAAATCGGGCCGGCCGTGCGTCAACGCGACTTTAGCGAACGTCCACATGGTTCCAACCGACTGTTGTGGAGTTGCACTTCTGCTGCAAATGTCATCTCTGGCCGCGCTTGGTTTTTTTCCCCCTTCAATCCTAGCTTTCGAAAGAACCTGAAAGCTGCAGTTAATGTAGCCGCTGCGTTCAATCACACATAACAGTATCATTTTTGTTGAACCTTGCCGCGAATTGACACACGGTCACGCAGTGTCGGAGGGCATGATGAAACTAGCAAAAAAAAAACAATAAAAAAAAACAAATAGTGAAATGCAGAAGGACAGGCTAGGTCTATTTCTTCAGGTTTGTCCTGCTGGATTTGTGCTGGCTGTATTGTAGAACCAACAACACCTATCAACGGCTATGAAACCGTTCGAAACAAACTCCGTCCCTGTGTGTCTACAATGCTCGCTCTGTTCCAAGCTTGCGATGTTCTCGCTCGAGTTTCCCTGCTGCCAGAGTCTAATTTGCGGCTCCTGTAGGTGAGGTGGCGTCAGCCCTGGGGAAAACATGAAGTCTCACGCGAAATAGGCATATACTCCCAAAACTCACGGTGTCTTGTGTGCGAACAGACCGTCCAAAAGAAGCTAACAGTAGCCACTGATGCCCGATTGTCGATCATGGACTATCTTAGGGAGCGTCTTCAGACTTCGAGGCGCATTAGGCTGTAGTGGTTGCTTATAATCGGTCTTGTTGGCTGCGAAACAGAAGAGAAGGACTGCAATCGGGATAGCTAGCGACTTTGCATTTGTCATGAAATGCACGGTCCACTTTAGGTATTTGATTGACTTCAATAGGTCGGACTTTTAGCGTTTGGATGACGGTAGTTGTTGTCCAGGTTTCACAGTATTTCGGTTACAACCATTAACTAGCCCATGTTGCTAGCACCAACGCCACTCACAGCAGCGTATAACGGAAACAAAGGATTGAAAGTTATGGAAAATTGGATTGTCTAAAGTTGTAGCTACTTCTTACAGGTACATGTCGTAAGGTAACGCGATTCAGGCAGCGTTGCTGGTGGTTCAAATCCGGCCATGAGGGGAGAACTGCGGCGCCTCTAAACTAGGTACAACGACGAGCTCTTGACTGATCGAACAAGGTTGAGATGAGGGGAGTGAAAGGTTATAAGGGGTGGACTGCCCCTGGAAATCCTAGGGACGTTTCCTCTTTTACTTTGTTTTCAATTTGTGCTGCCTTTCCTACAGTATCAGTCACGACGGGCGGAGGATGTTCGTTGCGCCAGACGGATGTTCTGTCCAAGCGGAAGCTATGGCCTCTGGTAGGCGGGAAGCCTCTTCCAACAAGGACTTAGAGGTCGTGTTGCAGTCTTTGCCGTTGTCGGATGACAGGCTTGTGCAGGTGGCACAGTGTAGTGAACGACTGAGGGGTCTAGTCGTTGCCATGCTCGCCAGCGACAGCTATTGGAACGAGAAGTTCAACGGGCCGGAGGCTGTCTCTTGTGACACAGAGGCGAGTCTGTTCCTCGGTGCCAGCCAGGCAGGGGCTTCGGCGTCTCAGTGACCGCGTGGAGTCGGTGCTCTTTGTCCATCCGGAGGTGGAGAGATGGATGCGGATGCATGTTGTGCCACAGGGGCCACAGCTTTCGGTGCAGTTGGTGACTGTCAGGCAAGGCGCTGCGGTGTGCTTGTGTACGCCAGCTGGAACTGTTCCTGTTGTTGGAATCCAGGTGTGCATCGCTCGGCGAGTGACTGGTTGTTCTGTGTGCGAGGAAGCCCGGAGTAGGGCGTTTCTTGGTGCGGAGCATTGGCAGTTGTATGCTGGTTGTGGTTTGAGTGGGCGCGAACGTTGTTTGAAGTGTAGCCTGAGTGTTTCCAGAGCCTGGGGCTTGGTTGACGTGTCCGAGGAGGGGGATGAAGCGCTGGTGTCGCGTTGTCTGTGTGGCACGGAGTGGTCTTTCGGTGATGCGTGGCGTCGGCCGGAGGAGTCGCCAGCCAGACTGTGTTCTGTTCAGGATGTCGTTTCACTTGAGCCGGGAGGCGGGGTACCAGAGGCGGTGCGCCATTTGATCTCGGTATCTTTGTTGCCTGGGGACCAGGTGAAGACTAGGCGTGCGTTGTTATAGCGTGGTTAGCGTGAGTGTCGTGGAGACGGATCGGGAGGAGGCCGACAGAGGTTAGATGGAATCAAATAGTGGACTTAGTAGTAGTTTTCTATTGCCAAAAAGAAGTTCTTTTTAATCTTGACTTTTGTTTAATGTGACTGTGATTGTGATGTTACAGTCTGAACTTCATTAAGATTGAAGTTCCCTTAAGCCCAAACCTTGGTTGCTTCCCCTTACCCTAAACTGGTTGTTAATTGATTAAGTTCAGCCCTCATACTCTTTGTGGAATTGCAGCACGACCGCAGGTCGTAACCCCGGGGCGAAGCGGAGGAGTTCAGGCCGTTGCAGCAACGGGATTGTCAATTGTTGACTGTAAACTTGGTTGACGGAGATGGTACACATATTCCCACACCAATGACAGGAAGAGTGTTTCCTTCCACACAGACGGAGTCAAGACGCGACGGGCGGAGCATTCACACTTAAACGGAGTGGGTTTCTGGCGACAGCCGCCGATCTAGACTTGTGTCGACGGGACGTCGAGGCGGTAGCCGGGAATGGAATCGGCTCCAGTCGTGGTACAAGAGCTGGATTGTACGGATGTGGTGAGTGATAGCAATTGCCCACTATTACTAGCAATTGCCTACTGTTGCAACGTTATGGGTCCTTATATGAACTACAACCCAAGTCTAGAGTTAGAATAATAATTTGTATGGGGAAAAGGAAAAACCCACTTGGAAGTCTAATAAGAAAGTCGTTTTTTCTTAAGGTACGTGGCCATTATTGAAATATATAGAGTTCTGTAAAATAGAACTGTAGTCATGATGTACCCTCCTGTTTTTGGCCCAGTGGGACATGATTTGAGTTTAAATCGTACTTGTGGCTTGTGCTTGGCCCGTGTTATCGGTCCTTATTTGAAGTGTCAAAAGATATCGGAGTTGCCGATTAGGCTCTTCGTGTCCAGACGCTGTGCAATATTTTAATATCATAGAACGATTTTTTTTAAAAAACAGGGTGAAAGCATCAGGAGATGCAGACTGGAGTCAATTACCGGACCCTTTTTTCCCCGAAGGGAAACGAGTGCGCCAGCACTCACCAGATACCACGATGACCTCCCGAAACGGAGTGAAGGGCAGGTCCCCTTATGATTTGTATTAGTGGTGTCAGGGAGTGGAGCGATCGAAAGCAGTAGGATAAGAGGGCGTGGGGACCGCTGCCTGACAGTAAGTGCTAAGGAGTACGTAAGCACAGAAACCAGACTGGAGAGTCTATTGAGTCGGAGAACGCCTCCCATCAGAGGGTAGAAAGGGTAGGCACGCTTTCTCTTCTTTATTTCCATTCAACCCGAGTAGGGTGTTTTCCATCGTTCGGAGAACAGCAAGCAGGAACGTACGTTGCGGAGCAGCACGAAGTGGAACGAGATGGAGGCCAGTGCAGAGGCATGGCGACATGGTCGGAGACAACCAAGCACGTTGTAGTGAAACCGGGTAGGTTTGGTTTTTCCTCGCTTTCTGGTCACTTGGTGACGAGCGGTGTATCGTTCCGCGGGGAGCGCGAGAAGTTAACTTTCTTACGTCGTTGTGGACGCAGACATGATGCGCAACGGCGCACTGCAGTATCTGACTGAGGCAGATTTATTTACCCGGGGCGGTTGGTACGTTAGAAGCGGGAGCCTTTTATTCAGTCCCCTGAGGGAAGTTCGGTATCAGTTGGTTCACGCGCGGAGCCGGGTGTCCAGTGAGTTGTCTGTGTCAGTGGAGACGGTTACGAGAGCATTTGGCTTGGATGCCATCGCCTAGAACGGTACGGAGTTGTTGATGGGCATGTTGGGCCATTTGTTCATGTGGCTTGATGAGGCCGGGGGCGGACTCGAGTGTAGTGTCCTTGGGTTAGACCCGGTTTGTTTACACGTGGCAGTGGATTGTGAGCTTGGTTCCAGTACGGGCTACGTCTGTAGACAACCTCCGACAAACGAGGTTGCCCATCCTGGCTAATGCCCTCTCGGTGGATACGGTGGCCTCTTACAATGGTATGTATCTAATCTCCCCATCACGGTGCCGGTAGCTGATTAGCCTGAGTAGGATTTTGCAACAGGACAGTCTATAAGGAATTGTATCATAAAGCACTGGCAAAAGCGCTCGCTCACCAACAGCTAATTCCGGTGGCTGATGCAATTGGGCTCGTAACCTCGATGGTGGAGACAGTGATTGACCAACTTCGTTTCCTGGACCCGATAGAACGGCGGAAAGCCCGAGTGGAATTCCTGCGTCGTCACAGTGCCAATTTCGTGGTGGCAAAGTCCTCCCACCTGTGCCTTGCATGTTTTGTGCAGCCCGTTGATGTGTTTCTCCCTTGTGAATGTGCGTTGTGTGAGACGTGCTACCGCGGACACGGCGATGGTAAGTCGACAGGAACTGTAATCACATTCGATAAATGTGTTCTATGCGCGACATTGTTCGCATCTGGATGCGCCGTACGTCTGAAGCCCTCCACTGCAGGGTGTCGCGTCCTAGCCCTCGATGGGGGCGGAGTGAGGGGTGTCATTCAGCTACGTGTCCTGCAAATGATTCAGAAACTAACCGGACTACCCATTCAAATATTTTTCGACTTCGCCATCGGGACCAGCGTCGGTATGCTTTTTTCATGTACACCAGATAGATAGTAGGCTCAGAACTAATATATTCTCAGGAGGCATCAACGCCTTGTCTGTCGGTGTCCTGGAATCATCGCTGGACAACTGCGAGAAGAACTGTTTACAGCTGGCGCCCAAACTATTCCCCAAAGCCTCGACGAAGGTCGGTCGGTGGTACCAAAAGCTGTCACAATGCGTTCGGCTTGTGTTTAAAGACAGCATCTATAGCCCCAGCGGACCAATTTTGAACTCGATTACGGGAAGGACGAGACTACGAGGACCACGGACATCACTCTACAAACGGAAGCCGTACGAGCAGAAGGTGGCCGTGACGTCTATCGAGTCAAAAACGAGTATGTCCAAGCTGTTCACCACGTATACAGGTCACGATAATCGACTGGCAGAGTTCGGCAGATCAGGCCCCCTCCTAGTCCAAGAGGCGTAAGTAAGTCAACTAACCCACTTTCCGATCACCCCCACTTTGCGATCACCCAAAAATGATGCCATCACAACCACCACCATCCTTTTCAATTAACTATCGACTAGGCATAGTTGCTACCACTATCGTACTTTCTGCTTCACTAGGGTAATCGAAGGCGCTGGATTCATCTGTATCAATTACAAGATCACCAGTCTCGATTTGCGACTGTTGTACGTCGCTAATTGTAGCGAACTTCTCATTTGGGTCTAGTTGAACAGCCTTCCTCTTCCTTATGGTAGTGTTATTGACTCTGGCCTGGAGAAGCTCTATTTGGTGCCGGGCGGTAGCTAGCTCTATAGACTGCTCTTAGAAGCCTTTTTTCACCTTTCTGAAGAGCTGGCGCTGTGTGGTGATGTTTTGTTCCAGTTGGCTGAATAGGTGTAGTTGATCCCTAAGCTCCTTCACCTTCCTTGGAGTAGACTACTTCATAGCAGATAAAGCAGATACCTATCCCTCTATACCCTGGGCATCGTGGATCCTATGGGTATCTCTGGCAACCTTGTTGAGTGGTGTTAATAGTGTTGTTGATGATGATGATACCTTAGGCAGCAGCAAGGAGCTCATGAGGGGCTTTGCAACAGCAATAGGCCATAACCTAGTGTATTTCCAGCCACTTTTTATATTGCTAGCAGTCAGCCTAGCCAGGCATGCCTTTTAGTAACAGGATATAAAGTTCCTCTTGCTGATAATAGTGGAATCGTTCCACTATGTGAGGTATCTAAGCTCCTTGCGATAGGCAGACTTAACTAGGCTGAAGACTGACTCATCAAGTGGCTGGAGGACATAAGAGGTATGTAGAGGCAGAAATAACAAATAGACGTTATTTATATAGCACTACCACATAAACTCTATCGTCGTATAGCTCCTATACCTATCCAGAATAAGCAGTCTAGCATGCTTTAGTTAAGAGGGCTCAGTCTAAGGAAGGAAGACTCTTCTCAGCCACTTAACAGCAGTTTTATCTGTAGTCCACCTATTCTCTATTACTATAAACTCCTATCTATCGTATGGGCTGAGATCTAGAGGAAACCACTGCTGCTAGACTGTTTTGCCCTTATATATAACTAGTGGATGAAGTGCTTTACCATCAGCAGATATACACTTAATAATGGATACCTAGGCTCGCGATCTAGGCTGCTTTTTCCTCAGACTTCGTCTCTACCCTACCTAGCACTAGCCTATTATCTCCCTTGCCCTCAAGGATGCTAGTTTCATCTATATTATATCTGTTAGATGGTTGAATGGCTGTAATGCGAGGCATCGCGAGATATTTGAACTAGTCCCTAATGACCTCAGTTGATGCCCCATTAACGCGCCTAGAATTAATAGAGCGACTTCTCTAGACCTTAATACATAGGTTTCTTCGTATAAATGCATTCACCTATCGCCTGCCTAGAGGTTGGGTATCGCCTATGGTATGGAGTATACGCTGGGCGAATTCCTTTAGTTGTTGATGGGTTAGTGGAAGCCCAAGATCTGCCTGTATTTGCACCTAGCTGGCCAGCTTAGCCTCCTAGCTAACAGAGAGCCTCTGATAGTCAGAAAATGCCATACCTCGTGGCTGGGTGCCAGATAGACGGTTCTAGAGGGTAGTGAATGGGATGCTGTACATCTTGGCTGCTTGGCGTATACTGCTGCCAGCAGTAACAGCCTCAATCGCCTGATTAATCTTATACTTGGTATACTGGGCCATGGGGTAGTAAAGAACATAATGTAAAAAATAGAGTTATTTGGATAAAAAATGTAAAAGTGGTGATATTTATAAATGAGGAGGTTGGAGGTGGCTGGGGGTGGATCAGCATGATCGCAAAGTGAGTGTGATCGGAAAGTGGGTTAGTTGACTTACATCCTTACTATCCTTACAACTTTGATTGTGTATTATAACGAATTTTATACTAGTTATTTTATACTATTTATGCATTGCAGTTATAGCATCTTTATTAACATGGATGCTATGAGGAATCTCGCAGTATTTTTAAAAGAATTGACACAGCTCTCCTGGCAGCCGTTCCAGATCTAATAGGGCAAATAGACTGTAGGAGCTATTGGGTATTTGCACAACAGTGACGTGAAGAGCCGTAATAACAGAGTGAAGGAAAGCAAGTAACGCGCCCGTAAGAAACGACGGAACAAACGATAGACAGCTGGCGCAAGCAAAAGAAACAGAAGATAGTGCAACAAGAACGTTTTTCGTATGGTCGACCTTCTCAAGGAGGGTTCACTATATACCTGTCAGTGCTGCTAGTGTCTCCCTGCGCAGGAAGCTTCTAATGACGTTATCTCCCTTCTCAACGACGAACCCTACGTTAAAGATATGATGTCTAATACTTTTATTGTCTCAACTATGATCCTCTCGACACCAACCACTCACAGTCGCCTTTCACAGTTGCCAGAGCAGTAACATGATTGCAAGAAACTTTCGGGCCATCTCACTAACTCCACTTATCCGCCAGCTAATTCAGGGAATCTGCCTCTGGGCTGGAAAAGCCATAGTACAATACCATAGTGAAAATTATTACATTGGAAGAAGTGTAACAGCCGCAAGTACCATTTAACAGATTTTGTACATCTACTTAGGTTAAGTTAAGCCTAGATGATTGCCATCCGTTACTAAGGTTAAGTCTGTCTTTCTCTGTATCACTTTCTGAATTATCTCCAGACCAAGGTAACTAACCTTTAGCCTGCGATAGATGCCTGGTTTGAGCGTGGTAGGCTACTAGTGCCAATTAGAGGGTATGACTTTTTCACTTTGTGAATATTGGGGGGAAACTTGGGCAGACATCTAAGTGCGTTACTTGAAACCGGAGACAAACCTAAAGACATTTCGCTTAAGGCTTTAGAGTCGCGATGCTGTTGTCGTTTACTCCTAACAAGACAGACAAGAGCTACAACTACAACTAGTATACTTACAGCACACAGAATATATGCAAGAACTTGGCCAGAGACGATACTCTCTATTAGTAGCGATGAAGACTGCACTTTATCGTCAGATTCTGTAGGCGAGGCAAGTAAGGCTACCGCTGCTGCCGTTTGCAATAGCGCCACTTGCATACTAGAAAAGCAAACACTAATGTACGTAAGAGAAACTACTGGCAAATACCAACCTGCCCTCATTGACTCTGCTTGTTTTTCAGAGTAAAGATGAATGAGGGACATAGTGAGACGACATTTATATTAGATAGGAGGCTTCTACGACGTTTGTCTACTCATGAGTACTGTAGTCGCTCCAGTGGTGCGTAAACACCTAATGACTATTATTAAGTATGTGTCAAGACCTGATCAATTATGGTCAGAGTTGCTGGCACACCGGCCCCTATTTGGCAACCGCTTTACCCCTTAACGTTAGCCTGGATAAAACCGGTTTTCATTTTGCTGGCCTTCTACTCTGTACAACAGCGAACAAGAACGATTGATGACCTACGACTACAGTGCTCAAAACTAGAGACGCTCATCTTGGCCTGTCTATTCATACAGGACATTGTAAGTTATGTGAATATACGCCTATTTGAGTGGGACTTTATGTTCCTTGTGCGTCTGATGCTATATCACGAAGCAGTATCACTTAGGGGGCAATTCATATGGTTAAAGGTTTTCTTATAAGTGGATTTGCCACGAGGCGTCTTGGGGGTGGATTAAGCACCGAGGTTCGTTGCGGCGGAAGGCGGTGTCGTGTGGCAGTATCTAAGTCCCATCTCGTGGGTGGGCTTTGTGACATGAAATTATATCAGATACAGAAGCTGTAAATCGCAGTTTAACAGCTAAAGCAAACATATCGCTGGCTAATAACAAAGTAAGCACCGCAGGGATACTAGGATAGAGCTCGTTTTACACGATTTTGTAGCTAATAGTAGGCATTATTGGTCTTGTAATGTGTAGAACTCCAACGGGACACTATCAGTAGAAATGGACCTACTCTAGCTTACTGTAGTTCGCCGTTCTTTTCTTCTAGACTCATAACGCCCTCTAATAGTACGTGTTTATAATTCAGTTTACCAAACATCCGAGCAAAGTACACGTCAAAAGTGGCTCTAGTACATATAAGACAGATTTTATAGGAGTAATAATAATACTAGGGTGCACGCTTCTTTGGCGAATTTGACAGTATAGGAGTTTAATTCTACAACAGTCGGTTGGGTAGCGTTGAGGCACAGCCAACCCAATCTCACTAATAATCAACCGTACCCCTGGTTAGAATCTGGTGCGTTACTGCTCACCAGTGATGTCTTGTCCTTCGGTGGGCCGGTGTCACAATATTTTTCAGAAGCCTTCTCCCTGTTGGGATAGATTGCCCCGAAACAGCACAATCGTTTGATCACCAGCATACAGTTTTCTGTAGAATATCAAATGCCTTAGAACATTATATTGTACAAGCTACGCTACTAACATATACTACTGTCTCAGCACCTTAGGTCTTATTTTCCTTACAGACCAGATGTAAGTATGCTATCACTTTTGAGACCAGCTCACCATTTGATATGATTGTGTGAAAACCTATTCTAATAACGTAGTACAGAAGTGAATGAGACACACAAGTGAGTGAGTCACTTTTCAGCACCCGTACGACAAAGTATAAGAGAAATCAACCATAACGCCTTAAATCAATTCAAACTATTCAAAATCCTCTTCTTCAGAGGTAGGTTCAACTTTCTGACACGTGCGAGCATTGTGGCCAGTCTCTCCGCAGATGCCACATCGTCGTGCACGCGTTTCTGTCCTCCTCGCACGACCACTACTCTGACCTGTTTCTGACTGTAACTGCTCTGTTACATTAAATCTTTTGCCTGACTGATTGTAAGTGTTCCACCTTTCTGAAGCTGTTTTTCTTTCGTACGGCGACGGCGGCTTATACGATCATTTGCCTCCTGATACTCAGTCATTTGTGCCTGCAGTAAAACCTGGTTATGTGCTACCACCATAAATCCTTTCTTCAGCTGCTGCATATACCCAATAATTGACGTTGGGGAGCTATTCTGATGTCGTACGATGCGATTC